>APFE030891993.1:0-15294 GCA_000404065.3 Pinus taeda
GGGGGCAGCGGACACATCCCGCGCCTGACGCGTGGCAGGGGTACGGCGGTAATACCGCCCATCCCCCGGG
Source organism: Pinus taeda (assembly GCA_000404065.3). Taxonomy (NCBI): domain Eukaryota; kingdom Viridiplantae; phylum Streptophyta; class Pinopsida; order Pinales; family Pinaceae; genus Pinus; species Pinus taeda. The sequence continues at coordinate 71 of APFE030891993.1, forward strand.
CGTAAAAGATCGGGCAGGTTCACAGGCGGATCAACCGCCCACCGTTGGATGGCGGGGCGGGAGATCGGACGGCTGGCGGAGATCGGGACATGCCGGCGGGTTTATGCAGTGGGACCCGCCCATTGATTTGACGTCTTGTTTTAATAAAAGGCGCGCGGGGGGGGTAAACCATAGTTTTTTGGGTTTTGTTGGTTTATTTTCCCGCGCGCTTTTAATTAAAATTTAATTTTTTAACTTTAGACAATGGGTTTTTGGGCGGAGAAGGGGAAAAAGGATTTTTTGGGGCGGGGAACTTTTTAGGAGCTATCTTTTTGCAAAAGGGTCATGGGTAGGAGTGGCCTTTTAATAGGATTTTTCTTTGCAAATAAGGGTTAAATGACCAGAATGACTTAGAATGAGAGGAGGTGACCTGGGAGGTTCATCAAAGTGACCAGGTGTCATTTTGATTCCCTTTTAAACAGACCATATGGCTATAGTACCAGGGGAGGGATATTTATAGACATTTTGGGGTTTATACACCATGGTGTTTATAAAAATAGGGATAATGGGGTATAGGGAGCTAAGTAGTAGGGTTAGTTGTCAATATGGAGGGGACAAAAATGGATGAGGGCTGGCTCAACCAAGTTTTCTTTGAAGATAACTTGAAATCAAGAGTAGATCAAAATGAAAAGATTTTTGCACAAGAAATGTGGCTTCTTAAAGCCATAAGAATATGTCAAAAGCTATAAATTTCTGTGCTCTGTGCACCTTGGGAAAGGGTGTTAGTAATGAGTGATATACAGATGAAGACAAGGGAGTTAGTCATGCTCTAGTGTGTTTCTCTTCTTGTAGATGTTTCAGCAACTTTGATTTTGGAAGGGACACCACTTCTGCAACCCCATCTACCTACCCAACTAGTTCTCCTAACATTTTTTGTTCCTTCTTGGAGGGTGCATTTGGACTAGCAAACCCTTTGAATGCCTTTTTCTTTTCATTGGTTTTTGCTTTCATTTCCTATCTAATACAACCCTTATTCCTTCCAAGGTCCTAGATTAAGCAGTTGGGAACCTTAACTTCTCTACCTAGCTACTTATCTGCCAAGATTTAACAGTTTGAACAGATTTCCTTCTCTATTCTACAACATGAAAATTGAAAATATGGCATGATCCAGTTTAGACTGTTGGATCATCAATCACAATTGAGTTCCCATCAAGATTGAGACACCTTGTCTGCTTGTAGAAATATGGGATCTTTGCATTCAAAGCAGAGCATATTTGGTCCTTTTGATCACCAATCATGAAATATGAAACCTATTGGTATAGATATCCAACAGTGGCTCCACATGGGGATGGTTTTTCTTTTGAAAGACCAAGAACAGCAGGTCAGATTTCCTTGGGTCTTGACTGTGTGTGCCAACTTTCTTAGATCTGTTGCTTTGACATGCTTTTTTGTACCTCTCTTCTTGGTGGACCTCTGATTTCTTTAGCTACTGCTGCCAGCTATCTGAAAACTGTAAGACAATTTTTTACATATATGAAAAGATATATACAACAACTTATGTACAAAGGGTAACTCAGACTGCAATTATGGGTGATATTCAAAATAGTGTTTGAGCATCCTGCGATTGACAGGACCTTCATCCAAATTAGTTTCATCAAGGTTCTGGAGAAAATAGGTGTTGTTTCCCTGTACTGCTTGAACGACAAATGGCCCTCTCCAAAGGGAATCAAACTTTCCATGATTTCCTTTATTTTCTCTCCTTGAATCCCACTTGAGAACTTTGTCACCTATATTGAAATCCTCAACTTTGGTTCTCCTGTCAAAAGCTTTCTTGAGCTTCTCTTGTAAGATCTGAACTCTGTTGTAGACTTGGTCCCTGGTTTGCTGTAGACAAATTATTTGGTTCACTCTCCTCTGTATATCATTAGGCTCTGCTTGAATTTCCTGTAGTAGTTTCATGACAGGGATCCCTAGTGATGAAGGAAACTTGGCTTCTAGTCCATAGACTAACTCATATGGGCTAACCCCAATTGATCTTTTGGTTGTTAATCTATCTGCCCACAAGGCATTGATAAGTTTTTTGTGCCAATTCTTTTTGTTCTCTTCTAACACTTTCTTTATCATACTCACTAGGCTTTTGTTTGAAGATTCTGCCAAGCCATTTCCTTGGGGATAATATGCAGTGGAATGGCCCAAGGTGATGTGAAATTTATGACAGAAACTGATCATCTTCTTGGATCTGAAAGCAGCAGCATTGTCAGTTATAATTTTGTCAGGGCATCCAAATCTGGCAAGGATATTGGTCTCCAGAAACTGAATGATGGTGGAGTCATTTGATTGTCTGCATGGGATTGCCTCAATCCATTTTGTGAAGTAGTCTGTTGCTGTCAGAATCCATTTATGTTGGCCTGAAGACGCGGGATTGATTTCTCCAATGAAATCCAGGCCCCATTGCTGAAATGGTCTTTCTGTTGCAATAGGTCTTAGAGGTAATGGCAGTAGTTGTCTTTTCCCTTCAAACACTTGACACTTATGACATGCAGTAGTGAATTTCTTGACATCAGATAACATAGTAGGCCAATAGTATCCAGCTCTCAGTATCTTATCTACAGTGGATTTCCAATACAAATGCCCACCACAATCTCCTGCATGGAATTCTCTTATGGTCTGATCTGCTTCATTTTCCATTAAACAGTTTAATAAGATTCCCTCATGGTTTTTCCAAAACAGGTTTCCTTCCATGACACAAAATTTTAAGGCTTTCATTTTTACAAACCTACTCTTAGTTTTAGACATTCCTGGGGGAGCACACAGGTTTTGCAATACATAGCAGATCTCAGAGTACCAGGGGGATTGCTCAAAGGCTACATTGATCTTTGGAGTCGCCAGCTCCGGTTCACTGTCTAATTGGTTAATATCTAGGGCCTGGAAATTTGTTTCAGACATCAGTTTGGCCAAGCCCTGCCCTTTTATGAGTTTTGTAGGTTTTATTTCTATGTCAAATTCTAAGATGCTTGCTATCCACTTACCTCTTCTGCCCTCCAAGTTCTCTTGTGTAAGTATATCTTTGACAATTGGGCTTGGTACATAGGCTATTATGTGGGAATAGAGGATGTAAATCCTGAAGTCCTTAATGGCTTTGACCAGGGCATAGGCCTGTTTTTCCATGATCTGATAGTTAAGGGGTGCATCTCTTAGAGCTTTGCTAAAGAAAGCAATAGGTTTTTCCTTTCCTTGGTCATCTTTCTGCAGTAAAACTGCAGCAATTGTGTGCTGGGAGGCAAAGGAGAATATGATGAACTCTCTATCAAACTGGGGGTTGGTGAGGACAGGAGTTTGGGTGAGGGCAAACTTGATGCCTTCAAAGGCTTGATTTGTTTCTGCTGTCCACTTTACTTTTGAGTCCTTTTTGAGCATGTTATTGAGCAGTCTGCTTAGCTCAGCCAAGTTTGGGATAAATCTCCTCAGGAAATTGATTTTTCCCAAGAAAGCTTGTAATTCCTTTACATTTCTAGGATGATGCATTTGCAAGATGGCTTGGATTCTGTCTGGATCAATTCTAATGCCATCTTTGGAGATAATGTGACCCAGCAGTTTGCCTTCCTCCAGACCAAACAAGGATTTCTTCGGATTCAAGGAAATTCCATATTTCCTACAAGTTGTAAAAATCTGCCTTAGATGTTTTAAGTGGTCTTGGTCAGATTTGGAGAAGGGTGTGAGATCATCTAGATAAATGACAAGGAAGTCATGAATCTCTTTAGCAAAAGCAATGTCCATTGCTCTTTAGAATGTGGCCCCTGCATTTTTCAAGCCAAATGGCATTTTAACATATTTAAATGTTCCCCATGGGGTTGTAAATGCAGTTTTGTCCTGATCATCAGGATGGACCAGAATCTGGTTGAAACCTGAGAAGCCATCAAGCAAGGAAATCCTTGAGGCCCCAACTACTCTCTGCAAAATGTGGTCCATCTTAGGTAGGGGGTAGTTGTCTTTCAATGATACTTGGTTGAGGTTTCTTAAATCCACACATAGCCTAATTTCACCAGTTTTCTTCCTTGTGGGGACTAGGTTTGAAATCCAATCAGAAAATCTGATTGGTGCTATTATGCCTGCTTTAAACATCTTCTGAACTTCTTGCTCCATTGCTGGGAGGAGCATAGGATTAATTCTCCTTAATTTTTGTTTAAAGGGTTTCTGATTTGGCTTGAGTGGTATAGTGTGTTGTATTACAGAGGTGTCATAGGATTTAAGATCCTCATAACTCCATGCAAACACATCCTGAAACTCTTTAAACAGGTCAATGTATTTGGGCTTTTGATCAGGAGGTAATATAGCAGATAGTTTTATGATTTTGGCTTCTTTAGTTGTCCCAATGTTATGCTCTTCTATGGAAGTGTTTATGGGTTGCAGTTTTGGTTTATTGGGAATGTCATTTGTCAAAAATGTCTTCCAAAGGGGCCAAGCCTATTGGAAGAAAATTATCCCTCAATTCTATCACCTCTGTTTCATAATCAGTTAAATCCTCATATTCATCTGGTTTGATTCCTTATATGTTGTGTTGGTTGAAGATTGTAGGATGTAGCATTTGGTTGGCTATTTCAGGTGATATTGTTTGGTTATGATATTTACCATGAATTTGTAGTTGATTTTCTGTCTTGAGTATTTCTGATTGACTTGCTACCTCAGTGTCTATGTTTAGCCTTAAAAACTCTTCTTGTAAGGTCAGGAAATTATTTATTTGTGTGTCACTATCAAACACCTGCCAGTCCTTCACATTGTTTGGGACAGATGGCCTGTGTTTTATTTCAGTTGTGAAACAGTGATGAGGCTCAAAAGGGAGCTTGCAGGTGCTTGCAAAGGTAGCCAGACTATGGGCATGGAGGTTTTGAGCTCTAGGGATTTTGGTAATCTGGAATTCAGTGAAGGACTCTAGTAGCTCAGTGGCAGCAGACCTGTAAGACCTCAATCTTTTGTCATTGGTAACAAAATTTCCTTTAACTTGTTGGATTACTAGGTCTGAATCCCCTAGTATTGACACTCTTATGGCTTGTAGAGATTGTACCAGCTTGAGGCCTAGTAGGAGGGCTTCATACTCAGCCATGTTATTAGTGCACTTGAAATTTAATCTATAAGCTCTGCCTTGTGCATGGCTGTTCTGTTTATTATGGATCCAAATTCCAGCTCCTGCCCCTAGCTTGTTGACTGATCCATCAAATTCTAGGAACCACAGGATTTCATGTTGTAGGGGAGGTTGAATTACATTGCTGCAGTTTGAGTTTATGAGTTGGAGTTTGGATTGTTTTTTGTTTAGTTGGTCTTCTGGGGCAGTTTTTTCATTTAGTAGGATCAGCTTTGTGTGCAGGGGTGCTGTTTGTTTATCCCCATCCAGATCTGTTTTGAGTATCTGATTTTTATTTTCACCCGTTTTGCCCTATTGCACATTCTCTTCTTCCAACTCAACGGATGTTTCCCTGTCAAATTTTCCTTCATTAATCAGCTGATCTGTTTCAATTATCTGAGTTTCTACACTATTTGTATGACCTATGTTGTCATTGAATAAAATATATGAGTCTATATCAGAATGGACAGCATATATGGGGAAGTTTTGAGGCTTCTCTGTAGTGCTGACCATGTACTTCATTAAAGACTCTCTATACAACCTCTTGGGTTGGCCAAAGACTGTGATAGTAGCATAGGACATGTCCAATTGAAGTGACCCTTGAAGTTTAGCCCCCCATGATCTTGATAATAACATCCCATACTTGGGTGGGATATCAGCAACAACAACATCCATCAGGATTGTTTTGTTTGGATATTGGACCAGGGATACACACAAATCTTTTATCAGGCCTAGGCATTTAACCTGGCTGGAATCAAATGAAAACAGGTCCTTGTATGGCCTGGTGATATCCAAATTCAGCATTTCCATGACAGCTTTTGGCATCAGGTTATGAGAAGCTCCTGAGTCAAACATTGCATTGTGTAATATTTTATCATGAACGTGCAAGCTGACATAAAAGGGTAAAATCCCTGTGCCTGCTGGTTTTCCATCAACCTCTGGGCCAAACAGTAATTCTGGGGTGTCATCCAACACATTGACATTGTCCACATTTACACTATCTTTGTTTGGAGTTAGTTGAAGGGATTTCTCAATCTGCTGTTTATAGATTTCATTCTTGGCTAGCTCTGCCAGAGGGATGGCTATTTTTAGTTTTCCAATTTCAGCTTCTAAGTCAAAGGGTTTTTCATCTTGGGTTTTGGTGCTATGGGTGAGCCCCCTGTCTTTATTTGGCAAGGTTTCCTCTTGATTTTGGGGCTTATTTTTCTCAATCACCTCTTGATGCTTTTTGTTTGAACTGGAGTGTTCAGATGATGTAGTTTGTGGGTGTTGTATATGCTCGGTAACTTCTTCAATTGTTACTTCCTTAGTTAGTGAATCCGTTTCTTTCATTGGTTCTGTTACTATGACACTCTTAGGCTGCTCTCTATCCTTGGTGTTTTCAGGTTGTGTGATATTTACAGTCCTGCTTCTTAGTTTGTATTGTTTGTGGACCTCATAGACAGCGGTGTCATAGCCTTGTTTAAAATCAAATGATTCCCCTGACTTTGTTTGGAACTGTTTACTGCCTTCTTCTTCATGATCTTCTTGACTTAGGAAGACATGGTGCTCATCATCAAGGCCCATTAGGTGGATATGGGTGTCATCCACTTGCTCTTCTGGTGTGGATGTTTCCGCATAGTTTTCTTGAAATGGAGGTCTTATTTCTGGATCACTGTTGGCTTTGCCCCCACTAGGATTTTGGTTCCTTCTGAAGTTTGGATTTCTGTTAGAGTTATTTGGTGCCTCCCATGAGGACTTTCTTTCCACTGACTCTACCCTATCACCCAACCTCTTCATGCTAGAAATTATGGCATCTAATTTCTGGTCAAAGGCTGAGGGTTCCTCCTTAAAGGCAACTCTCTTTTCTAATCTAGCCCTATTCCTCTTAGCAATTAAGTTTGCCTCAACTGTTACAGCAACTTTCTGAGCTTCTTCAAGGGTTTGAGGGGCTCTTTCTTTTAGCTAGTAAGCCATGTCTGGGTCAAATCCATCTGGAAATTTATATAGGGCCAAATCAGGGGGGGGTCTCAGGTTTTGAGGTATGGCATTATATACATTATTAAACCTAGCACAGTATTCCAGAACTGTCTCTTGAGGGCCTCTTTTAATCATGTCATACTCCCCAAGTATATGTAGAGGGTCCTTCTTTTTCTCCCATCTGTTTGTAAAGGATTGGTAAAGCTCATCAGGGTTATTAATGGTGTTTGCAGGAAGTGATCTGAACCAGGTTCTTACATCCCCTGTTAAACTTTGGACAAATATTCTCATCCTCACAGTGTCATCATCTATCTCATAATTTTCAAAATGGTCTTGCATTCTCTTAGCATGTTGAATAGCAGTATAGGGGCCAGTGGAGTCAAAATATGAGATTTTGGCTTGATAATCTTGAGGTAAGGCCACAGGATTGGCAGGTAATTGCAGAGGTGCATACCTCACAGCCATGTTGACAAGATTGTGAGGATTGGCAATGGAAACTGGGATAACAGGGGCAGTGGGTATCACAGGGGTAACAGGTATGAAGGGATTAACAGTGCTATTCAATGGAATATGTGTAGGGGAAGAGGATGTGGGTGGGGGGCTTTGAGATGTTGATGGAGAACTAGGGGAATTGGGAGTGGAACGGAATAGGATTTTGATTGGGGTGGAGATAGGGTTGGGGTGGGCTGTCTCTGGACTAAAGTCAGCAAGGTTACCCTGTTTCTGCTGGTTCCTAATTAGTCTGGGGATTGTATTAGGATTATCAAAGACAGCAGGAGGGTTGGGATCAGGATTAGCCCTGGTGTACCGAAGACCTTTCTTGGGAGCCAGTTTCTGAGCTAGTCCTATAAGGTTTTATGAAGGTTTCTGTATAGCAGGGACTGGACAGGAGCTTTAAAGACTCTGTGTATCTGTTTAGGGTGAAGGGAAATCTGAGTCAGTTCTTCCTTAAGGCTACAGTATGGGAGCAACTAAAAGGTGTCTTGACTGATTTTCAGATTCAGAGTGTGATTTCTTAGCAGATATACAGACCTTTAGATCCCAAAGTCCCCAGTGGAGTCGCCATTATGTTATCACTCAGGTTGTTCCCTTTGACCCCCAAGGGAATGGCTGCCGAGGTAACCACAGACCAAGCTTTGGACTGCCGGTCCTAGCCTACCAGCAGTCAGAGAGGGCTCTCTCTTTATAGTTTTAGCTTTAGTTTGATGACTGTTTTTAGACTAGTTATGATGCACTTGTTTGTTTAATTTTGGTGGGTTGATGATTTCTTTTAGAACTATAATTTTGAATTACTGGACAGTTTGTTCCATTGGGCAATGGAGCTGAGATATTTATGCTTTAAGAAATAGATATGTGAAGACAGAGTGTTGCTGCAGAGCAAGTTAGGCATATGTAAAACAATATATCAGACTTGTTGATGAGTGGTGGAACATTAGTAAATGATAGGCACTTAAGAATCTTTCACTATGCTAATGAAGAGAACATGGAAATAATGCTTGAGAGCAGTTAAGAATTCTTAAACAGTATTCACCATGCTAGGATAAGCTGAAATATGAGCAGTTAAGAATTCATATCTATGGCTAATCCAACAGAAAACATATTTAGTAAATAGAGATTGAGCATAGGGTGATCAGAACAAATCCTAGGCTATTCTTTTTCTCTAGTTACTGAGATTATGGAAACACGGAATTATGGGAATAACAAGAAACACATACACAATTAGAAGAAACTTATTGTTTCAGCAAATGACACAGGAATTCTGCAACCAACACAGAGCTTCAGCACATCCATCTCAGACAGTATTGACACCAGCAATCACCATCAGCAATTTTATTAACAAAAGTCCTCAGTATACAATAGAGTTCTTCAGGAAGAATACTTTTACAACCCACCCTCAGTGCGTTATCTGAGGGGATATTTATACAAAATAAGGCATGAAAATATCTTAGTGGAGAGTTATGGTGCAATAAATTGCACCACCAACTCTCTTACACAAAAGTAAATAATACATAAATGTAACCCTAAAGGCTGAGATAGCCGACATTCCTTTGTCAGTCAGATTTAACCTTTGGCTGCAAAAGGAAACTGGTAACAGTGCATTAAATGCTGCGTTCTTTGGCTTGATATTCTGAGTGGATTGCTGAGTCACCTATTATGCTTGCTGTACCTGTGTGCTGGCCTATTCTGCTGACCTGTTCCAAAAAAAAAAAGGTAAACAAACAATGTGGATTTAACTGGGCAAAATTTCCAACATTGCTTGCCACCAATCAGCCGGGGGCAACTGATGTCTCCTCATTTTCACCACTACCTCATATGCCTCTGTAAGTCTGTAAAAATTGGGAGGCACTTCAAATAGGTGATTGATCTCATGTTCTAGGTAAAATAAATTCTCCAGCTTGTCATAAAGGGTTTGCCCAGATGGGGGCCCTGTTTCTTCTGTGGAACTGCTGGAGGCTGTGATATGATTTTCTACATATTTGTCAACCCTTATCATATAATGCTTATAGGGCAGCAGCTGCCCTGTACCAGATACCAGACTTGGGAGACCTTTGTCCTGCAAAACAGCCATTTTGGCTCTGAACTCATCTATTTCTTCTTTCATCTCCTGGCACTTCCTTTCTAGTGTTTGACTGAAATTCCTCAGTGTTAGCACCTTTTTGGCAGTGAGGATTGCCTCCGTTCTGCTGGATATTTGCAATTCAGCCAGCTCCTCCCTAGTGCAGTTATTAAGGAAGTGGATCATTTTATTTGCCTGTTCAGGCATTATTCCCAGGATTGCCCTGGCTCTCTGAATTTCTGTATGAACTATTTCTGATAGCTCTACCTGCTCAAAAATGGATTGGATGGACCTCCATTGTTTTTCCATGGATTTGCAGATCTTAGCCCACACAATCCTTTTTATTTCTGCTAAGGTGTCGCCCAGCATTAACTCTTTTTGTAGAGTTTTTATTTTGGCCTCCAAGGCCTTTACTTCTCTCTGCTTTTCTGCCACAGTCATTTTTGACTTGTCATAACTGGCTTCCAGCTTGGCCAATTTCTCCTTGGTGACATTTATTTCTGAGACTTGGCCCTCCAGCTCTTTGACAGCCTTCATCATTTCTTCCATGCTTAGGCTGGATTCTGCTGCTGCTGTGGCCCCCACGGTTGCTCCAGTTGCTGATGTGGCAGTGGTAGGTGCTGGAGTAGTGGTAGGAGCTGCTGTTTTTTGAGCTGGAGGGGCAGATTGGAGGTTTGTGGAGGTCTGTGGTGGCTGAGAGGCAGTTTCCCCTTGTTTATCCTGCATAGCTTTCTCCAATTCTGCCTCCATCTCCACTATCCTCTGGTTCATGGCCAGGAGTAATTCCATAGCTTGGTCCACCTGTTTTTCTTGGGCCAGCTGTGCTGTGTCAGGATGGATAGTAGGAGGCAATTTTGCCTGCCTCCTCAATGCAGCTATGTCATCATCCTTTTTCTTCATAAGGGCCTTGACGCCCTTAGGATCCTTTGGGTCATGCCCAAGATCAACGATTATGTCCTCCAAAGTTTTTATTCTATTGTCTTTGGCGGAGGAGGACAGTCTTTCCACATCCAGCTGTCTGTTGGTATGCTTCAGTGATTCTTTTAGCTGATGGGCCAGCATTGCCCTATCAGCAAGTGTAGCATACACCATTTCCCCGGTTTGCTTGTGCAGCTCAATTTGGTCCATGGGGTGTATGTCTTTGGCAAAGACCTCCAGATTAGTTGTGTAGTAGTCAACTGGGGTCTTTGGGTGTGGAACTCTAGGTCTAAGATGAGTAAATATCATCTTTTCATCCTTGAAGTCAAAGGCAACCATCAATCTCTGTTTTTTGGCTGGGGTGGTGTTGAGGAACTGCTCATATAGCTGTACTCTCAGTAATTCATTCTGAGCCTTAATCTCCATAAAACCCTCTTTGACTGTGGCCGGCTTCTGTCCCTGCTGTCTGGAGGAAGATACATCCACCGTCTGCTGTTGAGGCTGTGCTATGCTGGTGGTTGTCTGTTGGCTTGCTTGCCTTTCCCTGTTTTGGCTTCCCTCCAGCTCTTCACTTATTTCTCCTTCAACTTCAGGGTCTGTCCTTGGCCTCTTGGCCTCTGGTTGCTGCACTGACCCTGTAGGAGGTGTTATTTCTTCTCTGTCCCTTTTCTTCCCTCTCTCATTGTTTAGAGGGGTCTGCAATACTAGGTTTTGGATTTGTTCAGTTTGCAGGGGAGGAGCCTGTGTTGTTTGCTGGTCTTTTGAGGCACTAGGCTGCCCTATTTCTGTCTCTTGATGCTCATCCATCTTCTCCTTTCCTTTGGCAGTTGTTGCTAGAGCTTGTTGGATGTCCTGTGTAGTTGAGGTGCCTTCTCCTGTCTGGATTGTTTGCTTGAACACCTGTTGACAAGAGTCCAAGTCAAGAGTTTTTTCCAGGTCCTTTACATTTTGTTCCATTAATTCTTCCTGAGTCAATTCTTCTACTATTGATCCAGGCACCCATTCATCCTGATTTGCAAACGGTTGTACTTGTGAGAGGGGAGAGTGGTCATAGGCGTGCAGCCTAAATTTGACTCTTCTTGCACTTATGAAACCTTCAAGGTCATAAGGGACCCACCAAAAACTCTTCTTCAGTCTGAGTTGCTGTCCTAGTATTTGGTCAGCTTCCTACCAACCATCCTTTTTGTTCATTGTGAATGGGCCTAGGTGATCCCTGAATTTCAGGTTGGCCTTCTTCTTGGCACTGTGAAAATGTGTTAGGTCTGAATTTATCAGTTGCCTATAGTATTCTAGAGCAAATAACCTCATGGGAACGTACTTCGGGAGTCTGTATGGACAGAGCTCACAGCCATAAATTCTGATGACAGAGTGGTTTTGGTACAGGTACCAGTCACCAATTTTGTAGCTTCTGGATAGCTGCAAAATCTTCTGCATATCCCTGGATAGTCTTGCAGGGGGAGTCCTCTTTAGCAGGCAGATGACTGGATATACAAACTGATCAATAAACTCACAATATGAGTAGGGGGAATCCTGAACCTGGTGAAAGACTGAAGACCAGAAGATCACAGACCTTCTTTCCCCTTGTGAGTCTAGCTTCTTGATTGAGCATTGGAAGCTGTCTATCTGATAATACAAGAATAAATGGTAAATGTATGAGGAATATTTAAATATTGCCTCTCTGTCCAGGCTAGACAACTGATCATGTATCTTGACTGCAATGTACTTGGCATAGTTGTATTTGATATCAGGGGGCTGCATAAGGCTGTATGCAGATAGCATGACCAGCACAGTTGTGTCAACATGTTCATTGGTGGTGAACCCCAGCACAGAGGTCACCATGTCTATCAGCAGCTTGCCTACTTCATTGAAATCCTTATATGAGAAAGGGGGCGGCCCAGAGGGCTGGCAGTCTGCCTTCATGAATTTTCTGGCTATGGCTTCAATGTCTAGAGCGGAAAGTCTGGAGCCCACATCTAGCAAATAATCCATGGAGAAAGGGTACAGCAACTGGGTCTGTTTGTAATTAAGCATCTAGTTAATGGAGTCTGGAGTTATGTGAAAAAGGATGCTCCCAGATGGAGACTTCACAGCCCTGAGATCCGGGTCATAATTTTCTGCACACAGATGGATAATTTCTGGGAATATATTGACAGAAGGCAGAAAGTAAATGGGCAAATTGGACTGCCATATCCCATACAGGTCACTGCTGTCTAAATGAGTGTTCCTTAGCTGACAGTAGGTCTTCAAATGGTTTCTTGGTGCCACAAAGTCTGTGATGAGAGCATCATCATCCACCAAAGGTACAGCTTCTAGGTCTCTGTTGGGTGGGTTAAGGGGTAAAGCAGCTGAAACTTCCATCGTTTTGGACTTTGCTGGCAGTTTACAGTGCCTCAAACTTGGTTTTTAAGAGGTATATTGCTCTCTGTCTGCAGTGAGCAGTCTTGGAAGTTTTTAAAAGGCTGTCACAGGTTTAACTGTACTGGGGGGCACTCTGTCTCAATGTGGCAGAGTGTTTTTTAGCTGGATAGCTGGTCAATTGCAGAGGTTTGCTTATCAGAGGTGAAGGAGGATGTAATGCAGTGTTTTTTAGCTTGTGGCTGGGCCCTGTAGTTGCCCTTTTGTTGGGAAAATTGGGCAGAGTTTCAGCTTGTCGCGGGTTTCTCTGACAGTTTTTTGTACAGGGGTTACAGAGGTCTCACGGGCAGCTTTGAGGGCGAATTTTAACCACAGGGCTTCTTGAATTACAGTAGCAATTGAGCAGGAAAGAGGATTTATATGGACAATGAGAGGGCAAGAGGGTGCCTGCGGCGAAATACCTGTTTTAACGGCGTACGGGCAGTTGCAGCGGTCGAAAAGGTTGGATTGAGTATGGTTGAATCGACAATGGAGGTAGCAACAGTTGTAGCGGATGAATTTTGGCTTCTGACCGTTGGAAATCAAATTCGCCTTCAACTGAGCTCCAGGTTATTCGGCAGCAAACGTTAAAAAACAACGGTTTTTTGCCCTTTTTATGCATTTTGGGCGAATTGGCGCTTTTTTGTGATGACGTCATGCTGACGTCACGGTGGGCCCAAGGTACGGAGGGGATGACGTGGCAGGTGACGCGGATGCCCAGGTGGCATGGACGCTCAGGTGGCATGGCCATGGTGGCGGGGTAGTCAGAGTAATGCGTGGGGTCAGGTGAGGTGGATGCACGGCAGAGGTCAAAGGTGGGGTGACGTCACGCTGACGGAGGCGTGACGTCAGTGTGAGGGGGAGGGTGGTAAGCAATCTCCCCGGCAGGCCCTCCGGCGGTAAGTGGTTTGGAGGGGGGGGGCAGCGAACACATCCCGTGCCTGACACGTGGCAGGGGTACGGCGGTAATACCGCCCATCCCCCGGGCGTAAAAGATCGGGCAGGTTCACAGGCGGATCAACCGCCCACCGTTGGATGGCGGGGCGGGAGATCGGACGGCTGGCGGAGATCGGGACATGCCGGCGGGTTTATGCAGTGGGACCCGCCCATTGATTTGACATCTTGTTTTAATAAAAGGCGCGCGGGGGGGGTAAACCATAGTTTTTTGGGTTTTATTGGTTTATTTGCCCACGCGCTTTTAATTAAAATTTAATTTTTTAACTTTAGACAATGGGTTTTTTGGGCGGAGAAGGGGAAAAAGGATTTTTTGGGGTGGGGAACCTTTTAGGAGCTATCTTTTTGCAAAAGGGTCATGGGTAGGAGTGGCTTTTTAATAGGTTTTTTCTTTGCAAATAAGGGTTAAATGACCAGAATGACTTAGAATGAGAGGAGGTGACCTGGGAGGTTCATCAAAGTGACCAGGTGTCATTTTGATTCCCTTTTAAACAGACCATATGGCTATAGTACCAGGGGAGGGATATTTATAGACATTTTGGGGTTTATACACCATGGTGTTTACAAAAATAGGGATAATGGGGTATAGGGAGCTAAGTAGTAGGGTTAGTTGTCAATATGGAGGGGACAAAAATGGATGAGGGCTGGCTCAACCAAGTTTTCTTTGAAGATAACTTGAAATCAAGAGTAGATCAAAATGAAAAGATTTTTGGACAAGAAATGTGGCTTCTTAAAGCCATAAGAATATGTCAAAAGTTATAAATTTCTGTGCTCTGTGCACCTTGGGAAAGGGTGTTAGTAATGAGTGATATACAGATGAAGACAAGGGAGTTAGTCATGCTCCAGTGTGTTTCTCTTCTTGTAGATGTTTCAGCAACTTTGATTTTGGAAGGGACACCACTTCTACAACCCCATCTACCTACCCAACTAGTTCAACTAACATTTTTTGTTCCTTCTTGGAGGGTGCATTTGGACTAGCAAACCCTTTGAATGCCTTTTTCTTTTCACTGGTTTTTGCTTTTATTTCCTATCTAATGCAACCCTTATTCCTTCCAAGGTCCCAGATTAAGCAGTTGGGAACCTTAACTTCTCTACCTAGCTACTTATCTGCCAAGATTTAACAGTTTGAACAGATTTCCTTCTCTATTCTACAACATGAAAATTGAAAATATGGCATTATCCAGTTTAGACTGTTGGATGCTCCATCACAATTGAGTTCCCATCAAGATTGAGACACCTTGTCTGCTTGTAGAAATATGGGATCTTTGCATTCAAAGCAGAGCATATTTGGTCCTTTTGATCACCAATCATGAAATATGAAACCTATTGGTATAGGTATCCAAC
>APFE030891994.1:0-11138 GCA_000404065.3 Pinus taeda
TTTGACCTCTCATCTACTCATTGCCTCGTCATCATGACCTCTGATCCATCGATGTCAAATACTGCCAATTCCACTGTCGTGCCGCCAATATGTTCAAGAGAAGTTGACCTCTGAAAATAAACAAACTCTGTTTGATAGTTCATGCAATCTTAATTCACAACATTATCTCTCTGTCTCATGTCGATGATGTGGGAAACACTATGGCCCACCTTTGATCAAGGTCACTTCCTATCGACTTCAGCTCATTATCCAGGAAGTTGATCTAGAGACTCCCTGCCGGTGCCTTAGACCCTGCATGCCTCAATGGTAGGTTCTTCGTGTTCGACGTGAGGTTTTCATCATTGGCCTCCGATCGAATGATTCTACGGGTGTTCGACTTCAGATCACTAATTCACACGCCGTAGATTGTACCTATAGTACCTTGAGGGCCATTGTCATTATTGGTGGTACCTCTCGCGTCTGTTAACAGTTCCCAATATTGACTGGTAATCAGATGATGTTCATGCATGTTCGACTTCAGCTCACATATTCACATGCTTGAACTTGTACTTCTGTTTGGGTTGAGATGGAGCGCAAGACCCTGGATTGTGTCTGTTGTAATCCAGGCGTGATTCTTGATACATGACTCATTCACTGGATGGTTGCGACCATACCTGAGTCAATTCATTGATCCTAACCAGATGGCTGCGTCCATACTACAGATCTAGATTATCATGTACTCTCTTATGGATGGCTGCGACCATACCACGTACATCATGTATTTGAACTATCAATTGTATCTCTCAATGCAGATTCTTGGCGGCAGCTATATGTGTTCTTGTAAAGAATTTCACCCCTCTCTCTCTCTCGGGCCTCATGCTTTAGGGGGCATCTGTTACACAGTAATTTGTCACCATTGGTCACCGTCCCTATTAACCCTGTTTTCGTACATTGGAGGATACATTCCGGGACTTGTGAGCAGTGACATAGCCTAAAAACACTTGCATTATGTTCCCCTGAGTATGTACTTCATGTTCCCTGAGGACACCTTCTACAAATTATCCCTGAAAAGTGCCCTCTTTCCATTGGCGCAGGTACATAGTGTCTTATCCGCGCCAATCACTGAGATCCTCAAAAAGGGGCACGCCTATTGGCGCTCTGTCCTAGAACAACACTCGCGCCAAATAAGTTTGGTAATGATTTTTGGCAAACGCGCACCCATATGTTTTTTCCTTTCAGATCATGAAGTCTTTTGAGGGAAAAAATCCATCTGATAGAGGTCGAGAGTCATCATCTATCCTTGAAATCTATCCTCAGTAGCTTTTCAGAGATAATGTCGATCCACAATGGGCGTCCTAGTGCATTGAATCTTCCTCCCTTCTCCATTTATAAAAGTATGTCCTCATGCATTCTGCTGGGGAGTTCTGGGAGTTCTAGAGTAATGCTAGTTGTGATTATGCTTGTCTGGAGTGATAGTAAGAGTCTTGAAGCATAGGGAGGTTATGCTGCTAGAATCCTAAGAGAGAGAAGGTCTATTGCAAGGCATACATAGCTGCTCGCCCAGCCAGAGAATAGGTTCAACGTCAGAACCTTGGTTGTATCTTTCTCTGCCTATTATTCATTAATAAACGATTTCTATTATGGTTCCAATCTCATTGCCTATTATGATGTTTGATTTATTTCCTTTCTGACTGAAATATAGTTGTACTTTGGTGGATTTTATGCTTGTAGTTGTCTCGGTCTTTGCATGTGCAGGTGTCCATTCGCGAGGATCGCTAGGATTGTGACCTGCTAAAGTAAGGGAGCCGGAGGGTCAACTCTACTTCGACATCTGCATTGGATTCCAGGTTGGTCTTCGTAATCCACCTTTTAGTATACAACTAGGAACTTGCATAGCAGCGTGAATTTATTGTTGCTAGACCCATTTTGGGCTAGTGGGATCGCCTCTGTCCGCAGAGGGGATTTACCTGTTCAACACCAGGTGTATTACTTTTATGCATAAGTCTAGATTCGGCTGAAAGAGCTCTATTATCGCTACGGTGCACTCGGTTGATGTAATTGTAGTTAGAACTTTTGATTAAGATTGAGTTTTGGTTTTGATTAAGATTGAGTTTTGATGTTTGAATAAGTTAATTTCCTTGAAGTCACAAGTTGGTAGTTTATGGTTTGATCCATTTACTCTTGTATTGAAATCAATAAGTTATTTTGAAGCATTACTCTTTGTACATTCAACGATTTACATCACTTGCACATATTGTGTACACTCTTGAAACAAAAATACTTACCCAGGTTGATAATTAATGTGAGGCATTTAAGAGTTCTAAAAGACACCTTATTTGCGCCCAACATTTTGGCATCGCTTTCGAGGACAGTGTTTCCGTTCCACAGAAGGTGATGTGTGTTTGATAATTTTTTGCTATGAAAGAATTGGGTATTAAAAATAGAAGGTAAGAATCTGCATACGAGTAAGTAAATTGCTTGCTCCCTTGCCCGCCTTTCAGCACAATTGCATAGGAATTGAAGTAGAAATAGATGTTTGATATTTGTTTGTTGTGAAATAATTATGTATTAAAAATGGAAGGTAAGAACCTATGTACGAGTAAGTAAAGTGCTTGCTCCCTTGCCCGCTTTTCAACAAAATTGCGTAGGAATTAAAGTAGAAATAAATGTTTGAATTTCTATGTGAATGACTAAGAAGAAAAGAGTAGAAAAACATTTTAAATCCTCTGCCCAGATCTGAAAAACCCAAGGGATCGGTGACCCTTGGACGATCAACCTTCATCGAAGAAATCATAAGGAAAGTTGAGTCTCAGTCATTAGTAGGACCCTGAATCGTTTCTACAAGAAATCATACTATAACCATTCAGGCCGCAGGATCACCATCTGCAGCTGATGTTGAGATTCACAACAAGACTAAAGGATCTGAAAAGAGTTTTTAGAACACTAAAAATTTGCAGTTTAGCCCTTTACAAGAAGGGAATTATTGCAACCTCTGTGAAGGAGAAGGAGAAATAGGTAGTGCTGAAAAGATTAAATCATCAGAGCCCAAATATCCTGAAGTAGTAGTTGAATAGAGGACACCCAGTATTCCGGACCAAGGTAGTGCAGTTAAAATCATCTTAAAAGCCTCTTCTAGCTCCCCCAGAAATAGAGCTCCAACTCCAGAAATCCCCGAAGAATATTGGCATATTTTTGACCAAATGGCTAATAATCTGTGAAAACCTCAAACCTCTACATTACAATACCCTATTGTTGATACAGTTGTCAATGCTCCCATGAAATCCATTCCATTATAGAATATTCCTACCTTCCTTGGGCTAACTTTAGAAGATCCTAATGCATTCCTTTTCGAATTTGATGTTTTATGTAGGGGATATGATTACACTACCGACCCCCAGAAGCTAAAATTGTTCCCCTCTACTCTGAAGGGAGCAACTCTGCATTGGTTTATGGGGCTTGGTGGAGGTACCATTAATGATTGGGACCAAATGAAAACAACCTTTCTAAAAAAATACCAACATTGTTGCCGAACTAGAGAACTGAAGGATGAAATCTTTCAAATGGTAGCTAAGACTAACGAGACTCTTGAAGAATATGTCGAATGTTTTCAATATAATCTACAAATATCTCCTTATGAAAATTTTCCTCCTGAAGCTCTTCAAACTACGATGTGTTGGAAATACTGAGAGGGGGGATGAATCAGTATTTTTTTTTTAATTGTTCTAGTGATTGCCAAAAGCATATATAGATATGTATATGTATACATAGAACACAGAAATCGACAGTTGGAATTAATGCTTTTATTAAAAATCAAGACATTGCAATGAAATAAATACAATATAAGTATATATCTGATTGTGAATAGTTGCCAAGCTCCAACTTGGACTTTAGTGAGGCTTCAACCTCTAGAGCACCAACTCTGTTTTGTAGTGGTTCTGCACTTAGCAGCACCTACCCCCAATGAATTCAGTCATGTTCAGTTCTGAGGCTCCAACCTATTGGGCTCCAACCCAACCTTGGTATAAACTGGAATGCTGCTACACCCTATTCAGCTGAGGTTCTCTCACTCCTACTCTCTTGCCTCTGCTGCTTCTACTGCCTCTACAGCCTTCGCTGCTTCTGCTGCCTCTTCTGCCTCTGCTGCTTCTGCTACCTCACACTCTGGTTCTTCACCACAAAAATAGCACAAACAGCTCTCTGTTTTTACTGTTTTATGTATTCCCATGCCTTTGTCCATTTGTTTCCACTTACACCACCTCTTAGGCTTCCTCCTTGGTCACTGCAACTTCCTCTGCGCTGTGCAAGTTCACTGACTTCTGGGGATACGTAGATTCATTAGACTGGTCCAAACGATCCACAAAGAACACATCCTCCCAGTTTACTGTAACAATGCTCCTTTTGGCAATGATTGCGGCATATACAGAGTTCTTTCAATTAAACGGAGATGTCTTGTCCTGATCGCAATCATAATTGCCATGATTCTCCCCTTTTCACTGACGTTTAGCCTTCTAAATCATCAGAACAACCATCATAAGCCTTTCGGCTTAAAAACACCCCGTGCAAACCAGACATTCCATTACATAGAGAATATGAGAAAAAACAGTCAAACAGACTAAAAGGCAGACTTCAGGAGATATTATGATCCTGCCTATTCCTGCATCGGGTGCGCACTTAAATCATAATCGGTGATTCGTCACTCCTAGGGTTCCTTTATATATTGGACCCATGACTCCACCGATGGCCAACAACCGATCCTCCATTGCTCCGATGGACTAGATGCGATATGGTATTAAACCATAGTTAATATGCTCGTCGGGTCCATAGCCTATCGCAGTCGGTGCTTCCAATGTGGCAAGGCTTTACGGCTTGCGATATGCGATGGATGCGATCATAGATTAAGTCATATTTGTAATGTGCAACAATCCACATGGATATGCATCGCAATCGGGAGTTTCCCCTGGCGGAGGTCCGATGCGATATCATTGTCGGCGATCGCAATAGATTGCTTGACATATTGTAGCTCCCACTTCCGAAGTGCCGATGCGATACTCGCTATCAGTGATAAAAATTTGCACAAGGTCAAGGCTCGATGTTAACGTAGACCCCTCATAGCGATGCGATGTGCCAGACCCAATACAACTCAACACTCCCATGTATAGAGTTTCAAGTCCGCAATCTACCTCCGATAGTGTGAAGCCTATGTATATGGGCTTTCTCTCCGCCGATAGTGTTAAAGCATGCATACATGGGTTTTACGGGCCTGATAGTATAAATGTGTGTGTGTGTGTGTGTGTGTGTGTGTGTGGATATATATATATATATATAAAGTTCTGTGCCTCCAATAGTGTAAAAACACATATTTATGATATATGCTCCTCCACCTGTATCTTCATGCATATAATTATTTTGTGGCCCGATAGCTCCCGATAATATAAATGCACCCATTTCTCCTTTGATAGCTCTGTCTGCTTCCTTATAGCTCTGCTTGTTCCTCTATTGTTGGGATGGTTTTCTGCATCCTCTGTTCTGCTCCTCTTGGCTCCTTTTGCTCCTTGAATATTGCCATATTGACATCAATAACAATCTGTGTCCAACAATCTCCCCCTTTGTTATTAATGGAAATATAACTAACTTCCTTAAAATTATCAAAATGAATTTTTGACTCTGGTCCCTAAGTCAAAATTAGTCGTTGGTCAAGACAGCCATTGGAGGCTCTACTCAGACTATTTAACATGCAATTGCTGGATCTGTTTCTTCAACTTGTCCTGACGATGAACCACACTGGTTGGTTCGAAACACGTCGACAAAGGTCTTTCTATATGTGATTTACACCAAAGTTCTACTTATAACTATTATGGATCACAAAAGCCTCAACTCAACAATTGTTGAATGTATCATGGGAAGCTACGACGAAGGCTTTGTGGGACAAGTTAGGGACTTTGTACCAATCTAAGTCTCTAGTGAATAAACTATTCCTACGAAAAAACCTGTATAACCTGAGGAAGAAAGATGGAGACTTGGTGATAGAGCATCTGAATGCATTTAATACTGTGGTAAGTCAGTTATCATCTATTGATATTAAATTTCAAATGAAGATAAGTGCATCATTTTTTTGTGTTCTCTACCAGATTCATGGGATAGTCTGGTCATTGTAATAGGTAGCAATGCAACTGCCTTGCCTTTTGATGAAATAGTGTCATCCTTGTTGACGGAGGAGATGAGATGGAAAAAATATGGAGATCCAGAATGGTGATGCCTTGTCTGTACAAGGACGGTCCCAGAACAGAAACAAAAATAATTCATCAAGTGGGAGATCTAAATCTAGAGGGAGATCTAAATCTCCAAGAAAACCTGTAAATATAGCGTGCTGGAAATATGGAAAGAAAGGGAACTTCAAAAGGGACTGTAAATCTAAAGCTCCTGACAAAGGAAAGGGATCTAATGATGCTTCTTCTGTAGAGGCGAAAACCACCTCAAATGAAGGTGGGGATGTGTACTTGGCTTCTTCAAGTACACATGTAGATCATGAGGCATGGTTGATTGACTCAGGTGCATCCTTTCACTTCACTCCCCATAGAGAGTGGTTCGGCAAGTATGAGAAATACGATGGTGGTGATGTCTTCTTAGGGGATGATAGGTGTTATCACTAAAAAGATTTCAAAAGAAAAGGGTAAGGTAAGGAAGAATTGGTCTTGGTCATTCTCATGCTCCTTTCATGCATAAGAAGCACTTGGCAAACTCAAGGTCAGCACACATCAGAGTTCTTTGAAGGCTCAAACAAGATTTGAAGGGATTGCATACTTATTATGTGGTCTTGGGGATGGGCATCTATTCAACTTCATATTGAATATGAGCACTGGAGAGTTGTCTGACCGGAAGAAGATTTTGTTGGGTACAAAAGCTATCACCTTGAGGACTTTTCGCTCTAAGAACACAACACATGTTTTTGTAGCATCAGACAGGCCGATAGTTATTTACAGTAGCAATCAGAAGTTGTTGTATAGCAATGTGAATCTTAAGGAAGTCAATCATGTGTGCCTTTTGAATTCAGTTTCCTTTCCAGACAGCCTTGCAATTGCAAAAGAGAACCTGCTTACTATTGGGTAAATTGATGACATTCAGAAACTTCATATCCATGCAATTTATCTTGGAGAGCATGCTCATTGTATTTTCCACCAGGAGAAATTTCACACCTTTGCCATTTACAGTGTGAAGTATTCTCAGACAAATATTGAGGAGATTGAAACACACTTTGTGCACCTAATAGATAATCAAACATTTGAAGTTCTTTCACCATATCAACTTGATACTTATGAAAATGGATGTTTCATCCTCAGTTGTTCATTTACAGATGACAACAATGCTTATTATTTTGTTGGGATAGCATATGTATTGCCCGAGGAGAACAAACCTAACAAAGGACGAATTTTAGTATTCTCAGTTGAAGATGGTAAACTGCAACTTATTATTGAGAAGGTGACAATTTTGTTTTTTGAGGATCTACCTTGAAAGAAAAAGAGGATTATTTTGAAAGGTATGTTGCTGCAGAGGTGTAATAAGATCATTTAAGAAGGTTTGAGCCCTAATCAAAAGGAAAATTCAAGAAATGAAGACATATACACATACCAAAACTTGCGCTACGAAACTGCTGTAGGTGCAGTTTTTCAAAATCAAAATTTCATGTTTTACAC
The DNA here is from genome assembly GCA_000404065.3 of Pinus taeda. NCBI lineage: Eukaryota > Viridiplantae > Streptophyta > Pinopsida > Pinales > Pinaceae > Pinus > Pinus taeda. Next base: position 7,671 of record APFE030891994.1, read on the forward strand.
GTCTTCTTCAAGGATCGATTCTGGACAGCTCGAGAAGTATTTTAAACAACCAAGAGAGGTTTTTGTTCTATACATCCTGGAATACAAAAACCTCCTTCAGTTTCCTCAAATACATCATGATATTGGAGAAATGAAGGACCAAAGTGGCGCTACGAAACTGCTGTAGGTGCAGTTTTTCACAAGCATATTTCTCTGTTTTACACCTGTTTTTCAAAGACACATTCTGGGCGGTAGGAAAGGTGTTTCAAAAAAAAAAGAGAGGTTTTTGTTCAGCATGGATTGGTTCACAAAAGCCTCCTTCCTTTTTTCTAAATACGTTGTTTGTAAGAAGTTATGAGCTCTGTCCCAAGACCCGATTTTCAGCCAGAACAGAGCAAGGGACAGTGTCCTAGTTTCTAGGAGCATCAAAAGGATGAGTCATCAAGGGCCAGCTGGAAGGTTATGAGCACCATCAAGTTCGAATTCATGGAGTTTTAGGTGTCAAAGAATGCTTTAAATGTTTAGATAAGGTTGTTGTAATCATAATAAGGAGTTACACTCCTAGTTGTATTAGGTCTCTAGGACTCCTAGTTAGCTGTCCTTTGTATTAAATAGTTAGTTTTAAGTGTAAATAGGTGTCAAATTAGGAGGAATTCGAATTCCCCTCATGCTGGAGGAAGGAATCTACATGAACTCTATATATGGGAGAAGAACTAATGTATTAGGGGTTGGAAAATGTTAGAGAACAAGACTACTTTTGTAAATGCTATGCAGGGATTGATATATACAGAAGCAGTTGGACTTTTCTGAAGCTGAGATTCTTAGTGTACTTCAGTGAGCTTCATATTTTATCTTTGATATGCTTTACTACCATATTCTTAATGCTTATTACTCAAAATTCATGGAGGAACATGCTCTGACTTCCTTTAAGTGTTAAACTATGGTGAATTGAGTTCTTGGTCCTATCTTTGGATGTTTTTCTTCAATGTTTTAATACTTATTACTCAGAATTCATGGTTACTCATGCTCTGACTTCCTTTAGGTATTAAACTTTGATCTATCACTTTAAATTCTTTCCTTTTGAATACCTTGATGCATCATTACTCAGAATTCATGCCCACATGCTCTGACTCCTATGAACTTCAAGTTATTGAGACTTTCTTGAATGTGTCACTATTTCATTGAAGTATATACAAGCCTCAGTTTTATAAGAAGAGTTATTTGTTATCCTTATCTCTATCACTGACTCCATAGCCCAATGGTAGCAAGTCTCCATCTTCCAATCTACAAACATATAAAATCACAAACCATAGAGTTAGCCATCTATCCATATCATAATCAAAGATCATTAATCCTTTGAGAGAGCCCTCTCAGGTTGGGGAGGCTAAGCCTCAGCCTAAAGTAGGTTTGAAATAGTTACTTAGAGTCAACCTGATCAGCAGCCCATCAGGACCTGATTTTGAGATAACAGAATCATTTCTCTTCTTCAATTTGTTATTTTTGTAGTTTTGATACCAATTCCTAAATCTTTGCTATTAAGCTTGTTCACTTGTTAGGTTTATTATTATTCCATTTTTTATATGCTTTTATATCATTTTTTATAAGCTTCATTGTTAAGTCTTTTCCTTATCTATTTTTTTATTTTTTATTTTTAAGACAAGCTTCTTTCTAATATTAATTCACATTAAACATCATATTAATGTAATTTATGTTAATCTAAGTGAAATGTTAAATTTATATAGATTTTCTATGTTCTAAAATGATCTTATCTTGAAGCATTTTCTAAGTCAATTCCCATTTAAAATGATCTTATTTTCAAAATATTTATTAATTTAAACTAACTAACTATGTGTGTGTGTGTGTGTGTGTAATGAGAGTCTTGAGATGATTGACAAGCATAAATTGCGGTTTAAGTAGTCGCGACTAGGTGTCCAAAATCACTTGAGGATCGTGCCCGACTTGGGTGGTTGGATTTTTTCCCATGAGATTTTGAACCAATGACTTTTTCACCATAAAATACCTTAACAAAACACTCTATCATTATCTATTTTATATTCTATAAACATATTTTAAATAAATAAAGTCTTTCAGTAGAAATCACATGAGAGAATTTTTTTGGCCAATGCATTTCGAACCAAGAAGTGTGGTTCATCATCAGGACTAGATGAAGAGCCAGACCATTGCAAAGGCTTAAATAGAGAGCAATGTAGAGACATAATTCCAAGTAACGGCTATATTTGAACAATAATGTTATTGAATCCTTCTTTCTATATATTTTTAATGACATCATTAGTTTTCATGAGTTGTCTCTATAAAGTAATGATAAACTTTGTTCTAAGAATTTAATACTAAGTAGATAACAAGTGGAATTCTCCTTTCTTTTATTTTAATATTAAAAGATTACCTATTTGTATTTATCATTCAATCTCGTTCATAAGAAACTTAGAAAATGTTGTTATCGATGGTTTTTCCAAAACTATACAAATGAACCTTGATTTATTTTTTAAGATTTATGTAGGGGTGGTGGCACTATTTATTGACTATTTCTTAGCCTTGGCCTTGGCCTTGCTTTACCCTCAGTGTAATTTTTTGGAAAGTTTGTTTGTTTGTTTGTTTGTTTCTTTTCTTTTTTTAAGAATCTGATTAGGATTTATTTAAATCACAACTTTGACAAGTGAATTCTTTAGAATCGAAGTGCCTCAAGGGTTTTTTAGGGTGTTGAATCCATATATGCAATCAAAAATCTAGTTTAAACAACACAAGTAAAGTTTTGGCCAAAAAAAATTTGTTGGTTCCAGCGAAAAATTTGTCGGAAGCTCCAAAAAATCGCACTTAAAAACTACTCCTATATTTTTTCCACTTGTCCACTTCCACATTTATTTAACCACTTTTGTCTACTCCATCTTCTTGGCACTCTCTTCTAGGTGGTATGTTCCACTAGAGGGTCCACCTCCTTTCAATAAGCTTTATTGACACCATGTTTTCACCTTGATGAAGGGTATTTGACTTGGAACTATCCTTGATATTTTGAGAGATTACTCACATGATTGGCACATAGTTACCCCTTGGATATTATTATTTATTCCCCTTGCTATTTATGAAGTGGCACACCTTCTTTGGTGTCTCATTTGCATTATTTAAAGACCATTTCATTATGATTTTTTTATTAATATAGAGGAATCAGTGAATGGTCGTGAATGCCTAGACAATGATTAAGTTCAAATCCAACCAATTTCCACCATAACCTCTAAGCTAGAGCCAATAGCCTACAACCTATCCCCTAGCAAGTAACTTATAAATTAGCAAGGGTTAAGATGTTCAAAGACACACCTACGAGGGAGTCCCACTCATGGGGCACATGTACCCTCCCAACTATAGGCTCTAGTGCCTCCTTCCTTCTCCTATTGTGTCATATTTGTAAATCCTTCAATCCTATCCCAAGTTGTTCTTAAGGGGGGATGTTAGGATATTCCAACACATAGGAAATAT
>APFE030891998.1:0-65112 GCA_000404065.3 Pinus taeda
TTTGATGGCCTGGAGAAGTGGAATTTTCACACACAACTGCTTAAGTTCTCCCAGAAGCTCGTCCTCCTTTGGGTTGGGCTGTGTGGTCGCTGAGAGTTGCTCAGGAAAGGGTGGAATGGCTTGGGGTTCACTTTCATGTTTCTCTTCCTCCTCCTCTAAGGGAGGGGGTTGGCATTCTGGAAGGACTTTCCTAGATCACAGGTTGATCTCCTGGATCTCCACAACATAGGTAGGGCATGATGTCTCCCCAGTATATACCTGCTGGGCCTGTTTGTTGTTGGGGTTCGGGTTCGGTTGAGCAGGCATTGGGGTTGTCTTGGAGGAGCAGGAGGTAATGGTTGGGACTGAGTTGGTGGTGGAGGCAGAATGGCGGGAGGAGTGTTGTATTGGGGCCTCCACCCCGGTTGAGGTGCATTCCACTGAGGTTGTGGCTGGGCATGAGAGTGAAACGAGTGAGAAGGAGGTTGAGTTTGGTATGGAGATGGATAAGACCATGGAGGAGGTGCAGACCAGGAAGGATGAGCAGGGGGACCCCAAGAAGGCATATGGGCAGGTTGGTTGGGGTGGTAGTAAGCTTGGGATGACCCTTGCATTCCCTGTTGATAAGGTCTGGGTCCATGAGGCCTCCTTTGATTGAGGAAGTAGAGAGGTTCAGTAGCCACCTCGGTCCCTAGGTACATGGCTTTAAATCCAAGCAAGGTAGGGCATTGGCTGGTGGATGGTCTTCCTCACACACGAAACATACCTCTACTGAGTGTAATGGGCACTCATTCTTGGGGTGCTTCCTTGTGCATCTAGGACAAAAAATGGCCAAGGCCCTCTCAACTTCTTCTTTCTTCTGCTGAATTCGGAAGGTATCAAGTTGCATGGCAATGGTCTGTCCCATTTCACTCTTAAGATCTTCCATCTGGTTAGCAAACTCATGCTTGGAGAGAGAGGTGCTAGCTGAGAGATGACTTCCCCTACCTCTCTTCCAGGCCGCCCTAGAATGGTTTCTAAACATGGTCTTTATCTCCTCATAAGTTAGTTGGTAGATATCTCCTCTAGCCAGCAGATTAAGGGTGTTGAGAAGGTCTTCAGGGACTCCTCAGAGCAGAACCAACTTCAGAGATTCCAGGTCAAGTGTGCACCTGGCTCGTTTATAACTGAGTTGGAACCTTTCCTCATATTCTTCCAAAGATTCATCACTGCCCATGGTCATCCAAAAGATTTCCCCCTTAGTTTCCTTGGACCTACAATAGTCTCTGTACTTGGTGTTGAAAGCTTGTTGCATTTGAGCCCAAGTGGTGATACTGTTTCCAGGCAACCCCATGAACCAGCGTAATGCTACATCCTTGAAGGTAGAGGGAAAGAGTTTCATCTTTTGCTCATCCTCAGCATAGTCATAAGTTCGACAAAGGACCGCAAACTCGAACAAGAAGGTATCAGGGTCCTCAGTAGTCAGACCATGGAAATGAGGTAGTGCAAAGGGACTTATGTTTTGCATTTTCATGTCTCCATTGGTCTCTCGAGTGGGAAAGGCACCCTCTATTTTCTCATCTTCTCTTCTACCGTTTTGGTTTTCAGCCATGGCTACAGATGGAATCGTTTCTAACTCTTCTTCTGCTATAGGATCTTCGTATATCTCAGGAGGTTCACCTATAGGTTCTTCTGGCTCACTGTCACCAGAGAAAAGAGAAATTTGACTCAGTGATGTGGTGGGGGTGTTGGGTAAGAATTTTCCAATCTTATCTCTATTCCTACGAGGCATGAAATGGAAAGACTTTTTCTTGTTTTTTGTATTTTTTTCCTTGTACCTGCAAAACTAAAATAGGTTGAACTGCAGCTAACTATCTTACTGAAAGGAAAATGCGGAATTGAAATGCTAATTTACGCTTGCAAAATTGAAATGCTAATCTATGAAAGAAGAATTGAAATTCTAATCTATGCTTGCAGAATTAAAATTGCAGAATTTGAATGCTAATCTATGAAAGCAGGAAATGTCTATTCTACTTTTGCGGAAATGAAATTGCAGAATGGAAATGAAATAAACTACTTAGCAGAAGTTTGTAGAAGAAAATAGAAGAATAGCAACAATCACCAATACTCTGACACTTTCGCGGCAGCGGCGCCAAAAATATGGTGGGCTCCAGTATTGCAGCAATAATGCTGCAACTCCTGGGACTCCCTTCTTTACTTTTATCAACCCGGTTGTTCGTAAAAAACTTGGAAACGACGGTGCTGCATGCACAAGTACTAGCTCTTGTCGCAACTATCACTTGGTCAGCTGGCACAAGTCTGCTAGGGGCTTTAGCCAAATTCTATAGGTTCTCAGAAGAAGCTTTTAAATGATGAATGAAAGCTAACTCAAAGGGAGCTAATCTACTTGTGAAAAGAAACTGAAAGCCAAAGAGAAATGCAAACCCTAGCAAACCCTAATTCTACCAGCTAGTTCTACTGATGCAAAAATGAGAATGAAAACTACTGAATGAGATGCCATTGACTTTAAAAAGGGAAAATGCATATGTCGTAGACTAATTTTGTCCTAGAAAGTATCTTTTTATATTTTTTTTATTAAGTTTCGATTTTCACATGCATATGCTTCAACTGTGCTTCACTATGCAGGAGTCGATCAAGGAAGAGGAGTGCTTGGAAATGGTTGAAGAAGCTCAGAGGGGGTCTAAGGAGTCCCTAACACGCTTCCCCAGAGTCTCACAAGGTTTGGCTATTAGGAAACCTCAGTTGTGAGCTTCTATAAGAAGTCTGCAGGGGTTCTACAGGAATCTTCAGGATTTCTACAGGAAACTTCAGGATTTCTACAGGAAACTTCAGAATTTCTACAGGAAACTTCAGAATTTCTACAGGAAACTTCAGAATTTCTACAGGATGTTTGGAAGTCGGTTTTTAGGAGGTGGATGAGTGAGGGAAGGTGCATGGATGGATCTAGAGGTAGGATAGAGGTCTAAAAATGGCCTAAGGACTGGTGGGTCGATCGGTGAAGAGGTGTAGAAGGCTAACTTGGCTTGAAGACGGCCAAGGCAATGATGAGCAAGGAGGTAAGGTTTTGTAGACACAAAGGATAGATGGGAAAAGGGCAGCTTAGCTACAAGACATAACAGGAGGCTTAGATGATGCTTTGGGAGGATGGATGAAGGAAGAAGATGCCTTGCATGGTGGGCCTTGATCAAATCAATGAAGACCTGCAAATGATCAAATCCTAAACTAGTCTATTCTATCCATCAATCAACATAAATGAGCAGCACTTTATTTGGGAAGAAAACCTTGTACACCATCTATGTAAAGGAACATTTCAGATGTCCAAACCCATGACTAATCTCTGCAAATAAAACAAGCACACTAAAAGATTGCATAAACAAGCAAACTAGTGTTTTTGTGAGGCAACACTGTTTCCTCAATTCCAGCCCCAAATCCAATAAGGCCGAGGTGAAACCAGGAGTGTGGTTGTCTCTTTTCCTTGGAGATCTTGTTGTTATTATCCTACCAAAACATCTAAACCAAAGTCATTCATAAACAGTGATCTATTCCAGCAACACAACGAAATCTACTTAACAGCAATGTGTTCAAATGCATAAAGGAAAAAAATAGTGATACGTAAAGGAAAAGCAATAATACTGGAAGGAGGTCCTAGGCTCTCAGGTTGGGCCCAACCCTGAGAGCTTTGGCTTCTATGAAAAACTCAGATTTGATAGGAAACCAAACTGCTTCTCATTATCCAAAAAGAATCATAACACTCATGCCAAAAATGGCTACAAAGGAACAAAATAAAGCTGCAGCACTGAGGTGCAAAGTACGCAATAGTTTTAAAAGTCTTTTTACGATGGCTGAGGCCTCAACATTTATAGATAAAGAGGGACCTAGCTGGCCTCCTCAATCTGTGGAACTCGGTTGTCAAACTGTGAGTCAAACAATCCCTTTCTAAATGCTGATTGGTTGCCTTCTAGATTCGGTTTGGTGGTCTTTGGAGCTCGGAGTTGGAGGTGAAGATACCGAGGAAGGGTCATTGAATGCCATAGGCACCCCTCCTTCAAGTCCTCACTTCAGGCTTGGCTGCCTTATAGCTCATGATTGCTTTGACTTTTCTCCAATATATGTCAAAAACCTGAAATAGACACGTGTTAACCACCTAGGAAAAGTAACATCCCCTATTCGTACCAAAGACACAAACATACTAAAAATAATGCATAAACTATAGAAAATGACAGATTTGAACAAGGGCTGAACAATGAAAATTAGGCCAAATGAGCCCAAATTTTTACCAATTTCGGGGCTCATCAATCTAGCAGTAGATGATAGAACATAAACCATCCTGGACTTAAAGAAATTTCTAACAAAGAAGAAATTGGTTGTACAACTGACAAAGAAGTGTCACACTCTGGAGGTAGCAGTTAACAGGTTTTTCACTAGAATAGATGCATTGAACAAGAAAGGTTTCCCTTCCTTATTTGTGATCAATGAGAAATTAATGACCAGGAAAGATGACATGAAGAAGCTTCAGGATATTGTTAAGGACACAACTAAGTCTTCCCACATAAAAGGTTCTATGATAGGAAGAGATTTTTACGAAGCTATCAAGTACACAAGTTTTATCCAACACAAGATAAAACACATTTTTCCTGTAAAGCCCACTTTTTCTTAACAAACTGAGGTATATGAGATCTACCGCAAGGTGACAAAGATTACTATTCCTGAAGAAGAGCGGTGGGGAAAGTTGTGTGAATTATAGGATTGAAAAGATAGGTCATCTACACTAGTGCAACACACAAACAGTGGCCACTCAATAACTGTTCTCCTCCAAAGCAGGTCCATATGTTCATATCACTTCAATAGATGCATTCCTTTTGATTGCATTATTTCTTTTTTGTTAGTTCTATGTTAATAATAGAATGTCATGTCACTAAGGGATTAATTGTAATATTTTTGTAAATTTTGATTAAATACTTCATTCTGTCATAGTATTTAGGGTTGAGCCCTTCAAAAAGTTATCAAGTACATTTGTTCTAAGTTGGAGCATTTTTTAGATAATAAAATATTATGGAATTTCCTCATATGGTCTGTCTCTCAGTTAGTTGTACTTCATCTTGTTTATTCATTATGTCTTCTTCATATAAATCATGTCTTTTATAGTTATCTGATTTAAAATTTAATTGAATTTCAGTTTCATTTTTTATCCTCTTTGAAGTTGTAATTTAAAGAGGAGATAAATTTATAGAACTATTTTTTATTGTAAATTCCTCTTTGAACATAAGTTACACTAGATCTCTATGATAGTCTAATTTTCTTTTGCCGATTAAGAAAACATCTTTGTCTTAATTTCTGCTTATAAATGGTTAAATACTTAGTTTGAATATTAAATCAGTTATACTTCTCCATATTCTACCTATCCATCATAGTAAAATCAAAATAACCATGTGGATGTAAAGAACAAAATTTTGTTTTATCAAGAATATATCTAAGTTTAATGCACCTATTTATAAACAGTTCACTAGTCATCCAATCATTTAAAACAACAAAACATTATACATGATTTGTCATAACTAATTGACCTTAGGTTATCTCAAAGGAAAAAAATACCTATTCTCATTTTCCACATGAAGTAGGTGAATTCTTTATTTGAGAGTTCTTCTTTCTCTTCCTCATTTTCTTCATCCTTACAATTCCAAGTTTTTCCTTTTTGAGTCTGCTTGTCCTTACTACTCTTCTTGGATGTGGCAAATTTTGTTTCTATGTGAGATGTGCCATCCTATTTTTAAATCTCATTTCATATGCTGTAAGAATTCCATGCAATTAATCTCTGATGATATTGGTCAAATTTGATCCATCTTCCAAGACAGATACCTTAGGGTTAAATCTTGCTAGCAAGGTTTTGACGAGCTTTCAGAAAACAATTTTCATTTCAACAGGTTATCCCAACTGTTCCAATGTATTTGTTGTTTCATCAACACACTAAAAGTATGCAGCAATATCTTGATCTTCCCTCATTTTGAGATGCTTATATTTTTCCCTAAGAATTTGAAGCTTTACTTCTTTCACCTTTCAGTAACCTAAATATATATTTTGAAGCTTGCCGCATATCTCTTTACCAATTTTGGAACTCAATACCTTAACATAAATAGATTCTATAAGCCCACTGATAATAATATATTTAGCCTTTTCATCATATAGCATAGTTTTCTTACCATTTTCATCCTGGGTCGGTGTGAAGCCTTTGTCAACGATTTACCATACTTGGTATCCTTACACCAGCAAATGAACCTACATTCTTCTAGTCCAAAGTGCATAGTTATTTCCATTGAACAAAGGAACTAAATTCTTACTATATTCCATGATCTCCTTCCAGTTGTTAGATTGTTATTGAGGGAACCAAGATTTGATACCAATTGTTGGAAATAGAGAGAGGGGATCTTGAATCAGTATCCCTTAGCAACTAACACTTTTAAGTATTTTTAGAGAATTAGTTAATATTAAATTATTATTGATGCTTATGCAATAATAGAAGTAAATAAAATAATACAGTAGATACGAGAATTTTAGGTGGAAAATTCCCTCCGATTAAAAAACCACCAAACGCTTTTCTAATCAATTCTTTAATCTTCAACCCCAATTGAAATGAAAGCAACAACTTCCTAGAATTCTAGAAAACCAATATTTTCTAGCTCCCACTCGAAGGACACCCCAATGCCCTGGTTGCTTTAGTAGTCAACTCAAAGGTTGCCCGAACTTCCTAGACCAACCTACCACCTTGAAGTGTTCATAGGTTCCAACCCGTAGGCGACTTCATGCACCAACCTAGCACCTCCGAGCCACCTTATAACGACTGAAAGGAGACAAGAGTGTGGATTCACATACTAGGTACAATGATCCATGATACAATATGATTTACAATTATTTTTATGAAACACGCAATCACACTATGACCTGCAACCCAAACATGACATCATCCCAATAAAGATTCCTATACCTCTAAATAATTCCTTTTTGACTCTAGGCAGGTTGAGTATTTTACAATAGTGACTCCTCCAATGATGACACCTTTACAAATGAATCTCTTACAACTTTACAGTGATGACTCTTGGCCTTGACACTTCTTCACAATATACATAAGGTTGTCATGTCTTCAAAGGATGTCCCACTGCGATGCTTCCTTTAATTTGATACTTCTTCTCTTGAATTCTTGCATGAAGTTGTACTTGAATCATCTTCTACATGCATGCAAACTTTTCCTAGTGAACCCAATCCCAAAACAAAACAAAATACCTTTCAACTTAACTCTTCCTACAAAACACATGTAAGTGCATAATAATGATGAAATACTACAATGCATAACTGAAGTGTGCTTATCACTTTTGTTGTTAACTTGTTGTAGCAACAGAAAAAGACTCCCACTCTTGGTATAGGCCTAGACTCTATGCAAGACTATATCCAAAAATGACCTAAAGATATATACAATAAAAACTGATGACAGACCCTTGACTTGTGATGGACCAAGTTCTAAGTACAATAATAGAGACCATTCTATCAACTATGACAAGACAAGTTACATGAAATTACAACATCATATAGATTTACCAGACTTGGTGTAGCATAAGAATATGTAGCATCAAATGTGTAGTGTCAAGAATAAGACATCGAAAAACTAACTTTGACATATAAAGACATAGAGATATAACTGAGACACTGTATAGAATTACATTGTCCTGCAAAAACATATTTTATATATGATAGCGAAAATTCAAATTTAAACACTAATAATACATTCCTTTCTATAGGAGACTTACCCTTGATTGTTGATGTGTGGTCCTTACTATGGTGATCCTTGAATGCATGTGTTTTCTTTCCTTCTAGGAGATCGATATTGAATCTATTGTACATATGTAATTTTGGATCTTTATGCTCTACAATTTCATCCTATGGTAGCTCTCTAAGTCCTTTTTCGAACCTCATAGACTTGATCAATATTTTATTCTTCAAGAAGGAGTTATGACCAATCTCCCACGATGACTTGATTATAGACTACTTCAATAGAGTGAAATTGTACGAAGTGCCAGGTGTCACTATTATGACCTTCGGCCTTGAAAACACTACTCAATTAACTACTGTATGTCCTCTTTCTGTGACTATTTACAAAATTTGAATCCAATGCTCAGAGAGAAATTTATGATATTTTTCCCAATGTCACTTGTTTGACATAATTCGAGAGCCTACAAAAGCCCTAAATTCCTCAGATCATATATCCGAAATATAGCGACACAAGATATGAAAAGTGGTCACAAGGTTCATCAATATTTCTTCTCAAATGGCTTTTACTTTTACCTTTTTAAGTTTCGTAAAAAAAAACTTATATCGAACGTACGATTATGACAAGTTTGAAGCCACAAAATCCCTACTAGAGGAGTATATGAGTGTCATTATTTATATGAATGCCTTGAGTTGAGATGGTCATCAACATGTGAAGGTTGGAGGGACTTTACGACAATCTATTATTATTATTCTTAATTATTGACTATTCAATGACTAGTGCCATGCCACAACTGCATAGGGTTTTAGCCTACTAACTAGGGTTACTAACTTCAAACATGAATATCTCTCAAATCATGAAGAATTACTTTGTATGCCATATATCAATGGAAACATCTCGAGAACTAGAATATATATAAGATCCTTGAGTCAAAATAGTGTAAGTTGTCATGTCAAAATTCCCATGAAATATCGGGGTAGCCCGTGGTGCTACTTGGGTTGACATCAATGGCAACCACTCATCAACAATTGAATTCTTATGTGTTTAACACCTATTGACCATCATTTTTCTCTATTCTAAATTTGAAGGTTTTTCCCAAGAGGAAATTGGGTAACAAGATGACTAAGTCTAAGAAAGGAAAGAAATCTAACGAAGCCACATAATCTTGTACATCTAATGTAACATAAATTCCTCCATTAGTCTCATATACAACAAGCACTATCGACAGTGATACTTCCTCATGGGAAACAATGTACTACTTACTTGAGAGCAAGGGTCCAAGGATAATTCAGAGTAAAGAAACCACAAATGCCACTACCTCTTCAGAAGCCTCTCACTTTGAGGCTGCAAGTTCTTTCTTACACAAAATTGCTACTAGACCAAAGATTTTACCATACACCAATATGGTAAAATAGATAATAGATAATATTAATATTTATGACTAGGCATTGCAGACTTCAAGGAAAATGGTTATTGGTTCCTTCACAGTAGAAGACCTAAAGAGAATTTATCATATACTAGATACATGAAAGGTATATTATAAATCCTTCCTTGATCATTTCACAAAAGAGAATGAGGAACCATCTGACCCAATTAGGCAATGGAGGTCCAATTCAAATAATCAAAAATAAGGAAAATCGGGTATGTATCCTAAAGCACCTCTCGTTGCTCCCTACTCTTATGTCACAACTATGATGTGTATATTATTTGGGTATGCTAATACAACCAATTTTTCTATTGAGTGGGTTCCCCTAATAGATGCAATAGTAAATTGTTTTATAATGGATTGGGGTACTATATTTTCTAACAACCTTTCCTTACAAATTCAAGAATATTGGAAAAAATGATTTTTCACCTCTAGAACAATCCCACCATTTTTTATGAGTGCCTACATTATGGATTTAGTCTATTTCACCACTAGCTTACCCACTATCAGGTGGAAATGGACTATTCAATAACCTACCCCCATCCACATATATCACAAAATCCTCTGGGAATCTAATTTCCAAACTCATTTCTATAAAATCTTCCAAGGATTATGCTACCCATCCACGAAGTTGTTTTTGAAAATAAGGCCACAAGGTTTTCTGATGAGGCGAAGATTGATATTTTACTATTAGGTAGGTGGTTCGGAGTAGAACTATTTACTTATATTTGAGTCTTTGGAAGCATTGCACCTCCCCATGTTCTCCCATGGTATATGCCAGACAAACTACTTCCTAGAGAAATATCTTACCAAACTATAGGAGATGGGATTACCAACACCCTTAAAGAATCTAAAAAGTCTCTTTGGCCTTCCTTTCCCCTCCAATGTGCTTCCTATGCATTACACAGTTTCAAGTATGATATGCTTTAAATAGATCACATTACTTGTTTAAGGCTTGCCACTATTCCTAGAAGATATTTTGACCCCAATAAGGTTGCACAAAACTTCAATACTTCAGTTAAAATAAGACAATTCAACAATGAGGAGCATGATTTCGATGACTTTGTTGAGTCAACCTAATATTTTCACAAGTGCAACATTTGGCTACTCTAATATTCAACCCACCATGTTTGGCTTATTTCCACCACTACAGGAGGAAAAGGTTACAAATGGTCCCTTTGGATCTATTAGAAATCTCTATGCCAAATGCTCGAAAGGAAGAGAGCTCAAGACAAAGGTCAGAAAAGGGCTCAGAACACATTTTTGAGGATGATTCACACAAGAAATCAGAACAAGGTTCTAAACAAACCTCAAAGGAAAGATCACCACAGAGTTTGGAGAAAGGCTCAAAGCATGACTCAGAGCATAATTCATAGAAGAGCCTAGAGAAGAGACCAGAGAAGAGTCCTGAAAATGACACTGAGAAGGAATCTTAAAAGGCCTCAATAGAGAAAGAAGTGGAAGATGATTCCAGTGTATACAGATGGAACCCCCTTAAAGAATCAATTGGATGATGCATGGCAACAGTTTGATCAACAAATAAGAGGACAACAAGAGGAAAAAGGTGTTGAAATGGAAACAACATTCAATACGCCCCAAAACACTAGACAAGGCTCACTCACTTATCTTGATGTCTTTTATATTCCAAACCATCAAGTTGTACTAAAAATACATAGGAAAAAGATGACAACAGAATAATTCTCAATGATAATTACTGATAATGAACCAATGGATGTAGTATGGAAGGATACCCCCATGGATCCTTTAAACAATATGACCAAATTATCACAATATGCAGGTGCTTATGTATCTTTGCCTGTTGACAAAGCAGTGGAATTCAAACAACTAGTAAGGGAGAAATATGAGAGGATACAAAAACTAGAGAAGTAGTTGGCTAAATAAAAACAAAATGTAGACCATCGAATTCAGGCACAAATGGCCAATTAAAATAAATTTTTAGCTAGTTTAAATGCCAATATCAAGTAGAAACAAGTGCCAAAGATAGTGAAATAAAAAGCCTGTAGCTTTCTATAGATCAGTTGAAAGATAATCCTAATATTGACAGTTTCATAAAAGATGAACTAGAACTTAATTCCTTATTATCTAAGAAACAAGAAACATTCTTTTAGAAGCTATCGGGCATCAATCCAGTGTGCACGCAAAGTGATTTACTTATAAGTCAAGCATCCGATCTGAGGATCACATTAAATGAGATTGATCAAAAGATTTTAGGGTACATTATATGGTAGGATACTCCAGAGGGAAAAGTAGCAGAACTTTATAGGATAAAGGAATATCATAAAGATACCCTCTTTACCAATTTGGATATTCGGCTAAAGAAGCCATAAATAGCAATTTCAAGAGCGACTGATGCTGCAAATAATATCATTATGACTATCAATGATAATTTTCGCAATGCCAATTTGATACAGGAATGTGCACCTTGGAGTCTCCCTGAGATTAGAGCCTTAGAAACACATTGGCAAGAAACTTTCAGAGTAAGATAAGAGTTGACTAAACAACTGACAAAGCTTGACTAATAAGTATATTGCAGATATCTGGTGAAGCCACATAGTCAGTGGCTAATGCTACACTGCCTCACTGACTCATCCATGCATATGCTTCCTACTCTCTCAGATGCAGTGTATACAGGACAGTTGCACAAAACGACAGGTCAACCTCTTGAATTCAATCGGATGGTGGATATCTATGGGATCGGGTAACGAATGAAGGAATAGACACTATTACATGCTAAAACCTGTCATTTTAATAATTTTCGTTTTATGTAATTTTGTCACTTATTTTAAGGATATTTGTTTAAACCTTCTCATAACTTTCATGTAATTTCTATTTTAGTACTTTATTATATAATCCTTTTCACCTCTTTTAAGAAAGGGCCATGAATTTGTCAATTTTAGGTATGTTCTATGTTTAGAGAAATTTATCTCAATTTTCACAATTAGCTCAATATCTTTTCCAGGTTAGCAATCACATCAGAATAATAGCAAATTGCAGATAGAACATAAACATAAATTGCAGAAAACAAACCAAGACAAGAGGACACAAGATGTGGTGCTAGCCAGGGACAAACCTTAATGTGGGGAAACGATTGATCAATTATTATTATATGTTCTTCAATAGTTCAACAGAGAGAGAGAGAGAGCGAGAGAGAGAGAGAGAGAGAGAGAGAGAGAGAGTACATTTACAACAAAAGTCAACACTTTCACCTATCTAAATAAAATCATAGATCATATCTAAGAAGATGATACATGAGGTAGCTGAACTTAGTTGAAGACATGTTGCTTCAATTGATTCTCCACGATGACTCCATCACCTACCATTTTGTTACTCCTCATCATCATAATGCACCTCATTGTGTTGCAACATGTTTCACCCGTCATCACTATGCTGCACCTCATCATGCTTCATTAGTCACGACTTTACCCATCACTGTAATGTTTCACTATGCAGATATCTTCATTGCACTATGCCCAAATGCATGTTGCAGTACCTCATCATCCTATTGTTGCAATACATTCTTACTTCTACTATATTTCCATCATTAACATGTTGTCCAATTGTTGCACTAATGTCCAACAACATTGATCTACACCATGCTTATCCATTTTTGCTCATATGTGCACTATGTTGCACTATAAAACATGCTATGCATTACTAATCCTATGTGCACTATGTTGCATTGTACAACATGTACTCACAGTATACATCATGTACCTATGGCTGCTCAACAAACTAATCCAAAACAGGCCAAATATTTTACCCAACACATGACACAACTCTTGCTCCAAGTGTGTTGTACTGTTGTCCCTGGTTAGGGCATGTGCATGCTGCAACAACCCTTAAATACCTTCACAAATAGCCTCCCTTTTTCTGCATCCTAGTATTGAAGAGGTGTGGGCAGGCTTCACTGCTATCTTGTGCATATATAGCCCCTAAACAACTCCACTCTTCCCTCCAAAGAGAGTTAGGACCTGCGGGCCACCTACAACACCATACGCTGCCCTTCCTTCAAAAATGTGGCACCAAAGACACCTACACACACACTGAACCAATCTCTTCTTGCCTCGACCCTCTATGGAGATATCTCGGCCTCCGCTCATAGCAATTCGGCCATCAAACATACCCTAGAAACATCCCTAAAACACCATGTTGTTTTGTCCCTCTTTTCTGTGGCTAAAACTAAGAATGTTTAGGGTGGCTATATCATGAACAACATTTACGGTAGCATTGATATGGACAATGTATAGAATTGTGTCCACCATAAGAGTTTCCCTCCATGTAGGCTACCATATTAGGACGTAGAGCCTTCTCTTCATTACCTGCATCTAGATCTAGGGCATCCCTTCTCCATGACAGCGTTGAGCTATGGCATACTCTCCTTATAGCTACGTAATTTCTAAGGGTATCTTCTTCCCACCAAAAACCCAAAGTGGAGAGGAAGAGATCACAAGAAATGTGTGTTCAAATGACTCTCAAGTGACCTCCTTTTATACTAAAACGTTGAGCACATGTCGGGGTTATTTGATTGTTGGCCAGCCTTGACAAATTGTACCATAACACAAATAAATTCATATATCCATGAATACTTATCGAAATCAGATTATCTTTAGATAAATCCTATGCCTCTCGATGAGAGGGATCCAAGAAAAATATCAGCTATCATTAATAAGCTAACCCACATGGAGTTTAGCCCTAGTTTCCAATTTTAACACTCCCTCTAAACTAGGGAGAACTCAATCCACTAATCCATCTTCCAGACTGTGCTATCTCTATCATCAGTGCCCTGCATTTCTCTGATCTGATCTACTCTTCTTTGCTCTACTTTGCTCTTCTCTATTCTGCTCTGCTCTACTGAAGCATGAAGAAGAATTGATCGAGAATGTCTCATGCCATTCTCCACTGACTCGAAGTCAGTCCCATCTAAAGAGAGTGTGTCATGTCACTCTTACTGATCCCAGATCAATTCCAAAAGTGAGTGAATTATATCAGTCTTACTGACCCAAATTCAGTTTCATTGCTCCCATATCAATATCAAAAGAGAATGTCTCAAACTACTCATACTGACCCAAAGTCAGTTTAATTGATATCATATCAATATCAAGAGAGAGTGTCTCAAACCAGTCATACTGATCCCAGATCAGCTCCAAGAGAGAGTAAGCTATATCACTCTTACTAACACGAAGTCAGTTCAATTGATACCAAAGCAATGTCGGTCATCCTAGCATAGGGGGTACAGTATATACATGATGCATCCATCGGTAATACTACGGTCCCTATCCTCATTTCCTTGCTCATTGGCCAAATGAGAGGTACTTCCCATGAGTCCCAAACTCCATGGGTAGGATGGCTCAGTAGGAGAACCACTCATCCTACCCACAAGTCACCACAGGGTATCACAGGGGAAGGATGAACCATTCACCCTATACACAGCACACCACTAGGGGAGGGTAAGTTGCCCTATGGTCACTTGTTGCTACAGGAAGTACCCCAAGGCCCCCAGAACTCCCAGAGCTCAATGCATGCATCATACAAGACTATCATAAGAAGGTCTCTCAATGACTCCAAGTCATTTTGGAAAGTCACAAATTTGACCTTTCCTCGGGGCTTCAACAGAATGTATGTGACCTGCACATCAGTCCCAATGTGATGGAGCCTTCTTTCTCATTGATCTACCATATTCTAGATAAAGTGGTACCTAATTTTTATATGTTGGAGTGACCATAGAATATGAGATTCCTCAATAATTGAATCCCCCTTCAGTTGACATAGATATCATGGTGTTTTCCATCATGTGTACAAATAGCTTAGTGAATATCTTCCCTTATCAAGTAGCTTCACATGAGGTCATACTCGTAGCTATGTATTCAGTCTCAGTGATGCTCAAACCAACCGTCTTCTTCTTGCTACTCATCCAAGATATCGAAGCAGAACCCAAAGAAAACAAGCACTCAAAAATCCTCTTTCCATCCTCCACATTGCCTACCAGTCAACATTCGAATAATCATACAACTTCACATTTCCGGTAGTGTATCTCATTCCATGAGTGATTATGACCCAAAGATATCTCAAAATATTCTTGGCACCAATGCAATGAGGCTAAACCATATATGAGGTTGTTAATTTTTGGTATTTTCTATGCTAGAGAAATTTATTTAAATTTTCACAGTTAGCAATCACATTAGCATTAAGATAAAATGCAAATAGAACATAGATATAAATCGTAGAAGACAAGAAAAGACAAGAGGACACAAGATGTGGTGCTAGCCAAGGACAAACCCCACAATGTGTGGGGAAACCCTTGATCAATTCTTATTTTATGTTCTTCAAAGTTTAGCAAAGAAAGAGAGAGAGAGAGAGATAGTACATTTACAATAAAAGTCAACACTTTGACTTATTTAGGTCTAGTATAGATCATTTCGTATAACGATGAGATCAGTTGAAGACATTCTACTTCAATGGATTCTCCAAGGTGACTCCTTCACCTATCATCATGCTTCATCTCTTCCATTTTCTGCACCTTACCATGTATACGATCATGCATCATCATGTTGCTCATGATCTCATACATCACGCTACCCATACATCATGTTGTCCATGATCTACGTCATTTTTCCCATGCTCATGATCTCATTTATCATGATGTTGCCCATTGCATCATTCATCACAGTTGCACCGTTGCTGCACCTTTACTGATATCATGCTTGTAGTACCTTTTGAAGTTGTTACAGCAGCATCTTTCCTATGATGAGATCTATTGATATCTTCACTATGCTCTTTGTTAGCTAACTTCACTTAGGGATACATTATTATAATTACAATTTCATATAAATACTATATATAAACTGTAGTGACAACTATGAGATGAAAACAATTGAGAAGCTCCTCCTTAAATTGATGCCGAGACATTACTGATGAGCTAACAGGAGCACAGATCAACTCTTTGCCCTGCATATAAAAGATGAGAGCATTAGGTTGACTGTATATACTGTGGCTACATTTGACTGCGTGTTAGGGTTTAGCGTATGAGTGTTGTGTTCATCCCTTGACTGCATTGTGTGTTGAGGCTTCTGGACTATGTATGATGCCACGTTCCATTGACATCATT
The DNA here is from genome assembly GCA_000404065.3 of Pinus taeda. Classification (NCBI taxonomy): domain Eukaryota; kingdom Viridiplantae; phylum Streptophyta; class Pinopsida; order Pinales; family Pinaceae; genus Pinus; species Pinus taeda. Next base: position 16,288 of record APFE030891998.1, read on the forward strand.
CATCTCTTGACTACGTTGCATATTTAGGCTTCTGGATAGTGTATGATGCTACGTTGCATTGACATCATTCATCTCTTGATTGCGTTCAGATTCCATGACTATCCTTGCTGTATAGATTCTATAAATGCATATTGTTTCCATTGATGTGCATTTGGTTTCTATTGCAGTGTATAAGGTCTTCCAACATATTTGTGTATGACTTGAAAGTGAGTCTTCATAACAATGTGTTGACTGCATGGGATAAGTCTTCAAGACTGCATTTGTTCATGACTATGTTTCAATATTTCCAAGACCGTATATTCGATGGCTGCGTACATACTGTGCCTCTAGGAACGTATAGACTCTTCATGCTATTGCATATATATATCTGCATTTTCTATTACACAACAGAGCAGATTCATCATGTTGTCATGAACTATGTGTTTCATGAACAACGTATATTTTCTTACGTTGACTAAGTGTAGAAGTCTTCCATTGTTGCGTATAGGGCATCACGTTGTCATGAGTTGTGTGTAAATATCTCTTATTATGGCATGTAGATAGATCTTCATTTGCCAGTGTAGATAAGACTTCATCTGCTGTGTGGATGTGCCCTCATCATAGCATATGGATTGCGGCTCTTTCTACTACACCTATATCTGCAGCTAGGGCATCCAACGTATTCTCTTTATGTGTCTTCTCCTTCTCCAAAAACCAAAGACATGGAGAGGAGGAGTTCACCTAGAGAGTATATCTCAAATGACCTCAAATCCTCATATATTTATACAAAAATGTATAGGTTGAATAGACATGACATTTGGGCTTCTTGAGCCTACATAAGTTTCTAGTTGGCTAGATAATAAATCCATAATCAAAATAAATTCATATCTCCATAAATACTTATTGAAATCAGATGATATTTAGATCAATCCTACACCTTTCGACTAGAAGGATCCAATAAAAATATCATCTCCCATAAATAAGCTGACCCACATGGAGTTTGTCGCTAGTTTCCAATTTAACATTCCCTCTCAACTAGGGAGAGCTCCATCCACTAATCCATAAGTCTGACTGTACCATCTCTACCATCAGTGCCCTACATTGCTCTACCCAACTTTGCTCAGCTCTGTTGGCTTTGCTAGCTCTGCTCTGCTCTACTCATCTCTACTGGCTATACTCTGCTCTTCTCAACTCTGCTGGCTCTACTGGATCTGGCTCTGCTCAACTTAGCTCTGCTGAACTATGAAAAAGAAGAACTGATTAAGAATGTATCATACCATTCTCCCCTGACCCAAAGTCAGTCTCAGAGTGCATACCACTGGTCCTCAACCAGTCTCAACCAACCCAAAGTCAGCGTCATAGTGGGTACCACTCCTATCGCTGCTCCCAGACCAATATCACAGGCTCAGAGAGTGTACGACTGGTCCCAGACTAGTCTCAACCAAATCAAAGTCAGCGTCATAGTATGTACCACTCTCACTGGTTCCAGACCAATCCTACATTGACATGAAGTTATTCTGAGAGTATGTACCACGGGTCCCAAACCAGTCTCAACCGACCCGAATTCACTGTCATTGTAGGTACAACTTCTACCACTAGTCCCAGACCAGTATCATTGATCCTAGATCAATGGAGGTCATCCTAGCATAGGGAGTACGGTAGATACAACGATGTGTCCATCAGTACTACTGTGGTCCCTAGCTTCATTTCCCTGCTCATTGATTAGATGAGAGGTACTTCCCATGAGTCCCAAACTGCATGGGTAGGATGCCTTGATAGGAGAACTAATCAATCCTGTCCTCACAGGAGAACACATCAATCCTGCTACAATTTCCATGGAGAACACATCAATCTAGGCCTCACAGGAGAACACATCAATCCTGCTACAATTGGCATGGAGAACACATCAATCCAGGCCTCACAAGAGAAGACATCAATCCTTCTATAATCGCCATGGAGAACAAATGAATCTAGGCCTCATAGGAGAACACATCACATCAATCCTACTATAATTTCCATGGAGAACACATCAATCCAGGCCCACAAGAGAACACATCAATCCTACTATAATCACCATGGATAACAAATCAATCCAGGCCTCATAGGAGAACACATCAATCTTGCTACAGTCACCATGGAGAACACATCAATCAAGGCCTCACAGGAGAACACATCAATCCATGCCTCACAGGAGAACTAATCATCCTATTACATAGGAGAGCGAATCATCCTGTTGCACAAGAGAGCGAATCATCTCGTCCCACAGGAGATCGAATCATCTTGTTCACAGGATAGTGAATCATCCTGTCTCGCAATAGAGCGAATCATCTTGTCCTAGTGCACACCACGAGGTGAGAGTGAGTCACCATGTGGTCATATGTTGCTCCAGTAAGAACCACAAGCCCCCAGAGCTCCCAGAGCTCAATGTATGCAACATGAAGGATCCTTGTACAAGGGTCTCTTGATGAATCCAAGTCATTTGGGAAAATCACAGGTTTGATCTTTCCCCTAGGCCTTTAGTGACCTGTACATCATCTCAGTGCAATGGAGCCCCCTTGCTCATCGAATTACCATATCCCAGATAAGGTAGTATCTGATGTCTATCTACTGGAGAAATCATTGAATACAGGATTCCTCAATAATCGAATCCCACCTCTGGCTATTACAGAGAATCATAGTGGTATGTGATGAAAACAACTTACTGAAGAGCTTACCCAACCAGGCAGCTTCATATGAGATCATACTCGTAGATATGTATCTAGTATTGGTAGTGCTTATGGCAACTAACTTTTTCTTCCTACTCATTCTTTATATCGAAGCAGAATCAAAAGAGAAATAGCACTAAGAAGTGCTCCAGTGATCCTCCACACTACCTGCCTAATCAGCATTCGTATAATCATGCAATTTCATGTTTTTGGAAGTGTATCTCAATCCATGATAGATTGTGTCCTGAAGACATCTCAGGATATTCTTGGCACCAATCTAGTGAGGCTTAACCAAATAGGAGCTCACACTCAAAACATATGTTTAGAAGAAGGTTCACCAGGAACATCAACGCGAATGAGTTTTAGAAAATTAGAGGCATTTCCCAAATCAAGTCTGACATCACTACCATATTACCTATGAAATTTAAGATCCTCAAGGTAGTCACAGGCTAGTAGTTTATCTTTCCACATTCAAAATCCAACTCCCTCTGTCTTCTACAAATGAGAGGGTCTACACCTATCAGACATAGGTGTCAATTTGAGAGGTCTGTCATCCACAACCTTGATATGGTTTGGATATATTTCACTCCTAGTTAATCTTAGCTTCATGAGACATCTGTTGATCCTCTCATACTATGCTCGAGATGTCTTGCTTCAAGCCATAGAGGGCTTTCCTCAACCTGTATACATGAGATTCTTGTTCATGAATTTGAAACTCCGCAGGTTGTTCTAAACTTGTGGACTTGCTACATGAGGGGGAATGGTCCCCTTGTAATATTTTCCTTCAGTACATCTCAAACATGTACCTTCATGCTCTTTTTTAATTCAAACATCTTTGTCACCATCTGACTCACAAACCTCTGGTGTTGTGTCAATGGACATGGTCTCTAGTGGACTTCCTACAAATTGATACAACCTTGAACTCAGAAACATCTTCGAAAATTCAATTTTCAAACACGTACCTTTCCATTGACGAATGCCACCATAAAACCTTTGACTTCCATTCCCTTTTCAGGATAGGTGACATCGGCTCCAAGTGTAATCCCACGATTGTTTCCATCTCTATCAAATTAGAGAGTGCACCCTTCTATCCGATGAAGTGCCTTGAAGCACTACAATCAATATGCCAGATTCCCAGAGTATGTGAAGGAGAGGGCCAATACAAGATAACACTTCTCTATCTTATCAGAAACAATATTTGATTCTTCTTACCTGGGATTCCTTGCTTCCTTGAAGAGTTGGCCGTGTCTTTGACGACTTGCATCTCTGTCGTTCGGAAACTCCTTCACATAAGGGTCAAACTCATAACCAAGACATCTACCTTTTGTTCCACCCTTAGGTCTGAACTTCGCAATGAAGTGATCTTTAGGTATGCCATCAAAAGTTCTGCTACGCCATTCTGATAATATGCTCTACTTCTTCTTCACCCTAAGTGAATTGTGAAGAACCTATTGATCCTTTTGTCTTGTCCCAACTATGTTTGGTGATTTCTCTTTCATTCTTGCTTGGGCATTATCTTCACCTCATCTCTAATCCCATGTTAATTTTTGGTATGTTCTATGCTATAGAAATTTATTTAAATTTTCACAGTTAGCAATCACATCAGCATTAAGATAAACTAAAGATAGAACAAAAATATAAATTGCAGAAGACAAGCCAAGACAAGAGGACAGAAGATGTGGTGCTAGCCAAGGACAAACCCCACAATGTGTGGGGGAACCCTTGATCAATTCTTCTTTTATGTTCTTCAAAGTTCAGCAGAGAAAGAGAGAGAGAGAGATAGTACATTTACAATAGAAGTTAACACTTTGACTTATTTAGGTCTAGTATAGATCATTTCGTATAACGATGAGATCAGTTGAAGACATTCTGCTTCAACTGATTCTCCACAGTGACTCCTTCACCTATCATCATGCTGCATCTTGTCCATTTGCTACACATTACCATGTATACAATCATGCAGCATCATGCATCATCATGCTGCTCATAATCTCATACATCACGCTACCCATACATCATGATGTCCATAATCTACATCATGCTACCCACGCTCATGATCTCATTTATCTTGATGTTGCCTGTTGCATCATTCATCACAGTTGCACCATTGTTGCACCTTTACTGGGATCATGCTTGCAGTACCTTTTGAAGTTGTTATAGCAACATATTTCCTATGATGAGATCTATTGAGATCTTCACTATGCTCTTTGTCAGATAACTTCATTTAGGGCTACATTATTATAATGACAGCTTCAAATAAATACTATATATAGACTGTAGTGTTAGCTGTGGGATGACAACGGTTGAGAAGCTCATCCTTAAATTGATGTCGAGACATTACTCATGAGCTAGTAGGAGCAAAGACCAATTCTCTGCCCTGCGTATAATATATGAGAGCATTATGTTGACTGTATAGATTGTGGCTACATTTGACTGCGTGTTGGGGTTTAGCGTATGAGTGTTGCGTTCATCCCTTGATTACATTGCATGTTGAGGCTTCTGGACTGAGTATGATGTTGTGTTCCATTGACATTGTTCATCTCTTGACCATGTTGCATATTGAGGCTTCTAGATAGCATATGATGTTGCATTCCATTGACATCGTTCATTTCTTGACTACATTCAGATTCCATGATTATCCTTGCTGTATAGATTCCATAGCTGCGTATTGTTTCCATTGCTATGCATTTAGTTTCTATTGCATTTTATAAGGTCTTCAAACGTATCTATGTATGACCTAAAAATGATTCTTCATAGTTTCTATTGCATTTTATAAGGTCTTCAAACGTATCTATGTATGACCTAAAAATGATTCTTCATAACAATGTGTGGACTGCGTGGGATCAGTCTTCAAGACTACATTGGTTCATGACTGCGTTTCAATATTTCCAAGACTGCATATTCCATGGTTGCGTATAGACTATGTCTCTAGGAACGTATAGAGTCTTCATGCTATTGCATATGTATACCTGTGTATTCAATTTCAGAATGGAGCAGATTCATCACATTGTCATGAACTACGTGTTTCATGAACATCGTATATGGTCTTACATTGACTAAGTGTAGAAGTCTTCCATTGCTGCCTACATGGCATCACGTTGTCTTGAACTACATGTAAATATCTCTTATTACGGCGTGTAGATAGATCTTCATTTGCCAGCGTAGATAAGACCTCATATGCTGCATGGATGTGCCCTCATCATAGCGTATGGACTATGGCTCTTTCTACTACAACTATATCTATAGCTAGGGCATCCAACACATTCTCTTTATGTGTCTTCTCCTTCTCCAAAAACCCAAGATGTGGAGAGGAGGAGTTCACCTGGAGAATATATCTCAAATGACCTTAAATGCTCATCTATTTATACCAAAATGTATAGGTTGAATAGACATGACATTTGGGCTTCTTGAGCCTACATAGATTGTTAGTCAGCTAGATAATTTATCCATAATCAAAATAAATTCATATCTCCATAAATACTTATCAGAATCAGATGATCTTTGGGTCAGTCCTACACCTCTCAACGAGAGGGATCTAATAAAAATATCATCTTCCATAAATAAGCTCACCCACATGGATTTTTTCCCTAGTTTCCAATCTAACAAAGCTCAACATGCGAACTACAAAACATATATCTAGATAGGATTGTTCCAAGAACATCAATGCTAGAATGAGTTTATGAAACCTAGAGGCATTTCCCAAATTAGGTCCGGTATCCCTACCACATAATTTCTAACAGTTAAGATCCATCAATGTATTTAGGGGCTTCTAGTTCACCATTCCAAATCTCGAATCCAACTCCCTCTTACTTTTGCAAATGAGAGGGTCTACACCTGTGAAAAGGAGGTCATCCCTAGCAGGTGCCAATATGAAAGGTATATCATCCACAACCTTCAAGCAATGGTTTAGATCGGCTTCACTCCTACTGAATCTCAACGTCATTAGACAATTATCAATCCTCTCATATTAAGCCCACAGTGTTTTTCTTCAAGCCATAGAGGGCTTTCTTCCACTTGCATACATGAGATTCTCGATCATGAATCTCAAACCCCTTAGGTTTTTCCAATCCTGTGGATCTGGTACATGAGTGGAATGGTCCCCTTGTAATATTTTCCTTCGGTACATCTCAAACATGTACCTTCATTCTATTCTTGAATTCAAGCATCCTTGTTACCACCTAACTCACATTAGGTGGGGCCCCATAACAAGCAGACCTCCAGTGCTATTGATGAGATGTGTCAACTGACATGGTCCCCAGTGGACCATCATGCAACTTGATAAAAATTGCTAATCCTAAACTCAAGGGTAAAATCATCTTTGAAAATTATATTTTCAAACATGTACCTTTCCATCGATGGATGCCACCTTGAAACATTTGACTTCCATTGCCGAAATCAACACCAGGTTCTCCTTGCAATCAGGTACATAAAGAGATTCTTATAAATGAATCGAGTTACCCTCATTCAATTGAGAGGTAACATTCCCTACACCCTTTTCGGGATATGTGGCATTGACTCCAAGTATAATACCACGATTGTTTCCATCTCTACCAAGTTAGAGAGTACATCCTTCTATTTGATGAAGTGCCTTGAAGCGGTACAATAAATAAGCCATATTCCCAAAGAGTCTGGAGGAGAGGGCCAATATAAGATAATGCTTCTTTATCTCATCAAAACAACATTTGATTCTTCATACCTGGAGTTCCTTTCTTTCTTTGAAAAGAGTTATTTTCTTGATGACCTCCATTACGTGTCATTCCTCCAATCATTGACGATGTCCCTAGAATAATTGTTATCTTCATCAAGTGATGTCTCCTTACCATTTGGACACTCCTTCGCATAATGCCTTAAATTATTGCAAGAAAGGCATCTACCACCCCTAGATCTAGACCCCCATCAGAAGCTTCCACTGTGCCATTTTGATAATATTCTCTGCTTAGGCTTCACCCTTGGTGAATTTGAAGAGGGTTGAGGAATCCGTTGAGCCTTTTGTCCTATCCCAACTGTCTTTGGTGATGCTCTTTCACTCTTTCTTGGGATTTGTCTTCACGTCAGCTCTGATACCATGTTAATTTTAGGTATGTTCTATGCTTAGAGAAATTTACTTCAATTTTCATTGTTAGCTCAACATCTTTTCCAGGTTAGCAATCACATTAGCATAATAGTAAATTGTAGATAGAACATAATCATAGATCGCAGAAAATAATCCAAGATAAGAAGAAACAAGATGTTGCACTAGCCAAGGACAAACCCCAATGTGGGGAAACCCTTGATCAATTCCTCTTATATGTTCTTCAATAGTTCAGCTGAGAGAGAGAGAGAGAGAGAGACAGAGAGAGAGAGAGTACATTTACAATAGAGGTAAACACTTTGACTTATGTAAAAAACTACATATATCATCTCTAAGAACATGATACACGAGGTAGCTCAACTCAGTTGAAGACATGTTGCAAGATGCGATATATGTTTATCAATTGTTTTGATTGACTATTTAATAAAAATAATTACTTCAAAGGATTTTCATTTATGATAGTATTTCATTAATCTTCATTGTCATGTATTGAAGGTAATCATTGTAGATCGCACAAGTATAAGTAAAATCCTGGGTAATATATAGATAGGTTAAATATATATGTATTTTAGTTGAAATCCACCCCATCTATCACTTAGCTTTTTGGTAATCAAACACCCTATCCATCCTATCACATTTTAATTTTTTATAATAATTTTTCTTCTTTTGTATTATTTTTTGTGTTTTTTTATTTTTTTTTAATATTTCGAACTTTTGTTTTCTTTTTTATTATTATTTTCATTTTTTTCAATATTTAAAATTTGCTTTCTTTTTATTATTTTTTTGTGTTTTTTTCATTTTTTTTCTTTTTATCAATATTAAAAAAAAAATGTATTATTTTTTGTGTTTTTTTTTATTGTTTCTATTTTTTTCAATATCTAAATTTTTTATTTTTTATTTTTATTTTCATTTTATTTCTTTATACAATTACTTTTTTTTTAATTTGGTTTTTTATTTTCATATTTTTTCTACAGGGTTTGTGTCAATGCTTGTTTAACAACCCGATCCCATTATGGGCAATCTGATAGTTGATTTTAAAATTTTCCTTATAATGAATCTAGTTTGCCGCGCAATGTATCAATTTCTTGGTTGGCCTTGAAGTTTTCATTACAACCTGTCAAGTTCACCTACACAACATGTCAATTTTATGGTTGATTTATAAATCTATGTTGCAATGTACTGAGTTGTCTTAGGTTAATATTTTAAAATTGGTATATATTTTGCATTAAAAAAAGAAAATTACGCTTGGGTGTTCATTTTTAAAGTTTTTTGCCATAATTTTTTTCCGTAATGTCATGCTTGAAATATTTTGAAAACTTGAGATTTTTTTGTAGTCATAATCTTTAGTTTTAATTGCATAGTTGAAAAATTGTCAAGATTTTAACGTTTTTCTAAGTCATGATATTTTATCTTTAATGCTATGGTAAAAAACAATTACAATTTCAAGGTTTTTTAGAGTCAAGATATTTTATCGTTAATAACATGGATGGAAATAGTTTGAATTATCACGATTCGAGACATGATATTTTATCTTTAACATCATGTCCGAGAATTGTTGGAATTTTATAGTTTTTCAAACTTTGGATATTTTCTCTTTAAGTCCATTGTTAAAAAATGTCAAAATTGTAACCCGATTTTTTTTTTGTTATTCCAGGATAAAGAATTTTTTTTAACGGTCTTTTTTTCATCCATTTAAAAAAAAAAGTTTTTACTTTCATTTTAAAAAAGAAATTGAAAAATTACCCTAAAAAGCATCATTCTGGAATAAACAATTTTCATTTTTGGGTTGTTATTTCATGTTTTTTTGGGGTTTTTGGGGTCAGGTACCCGTTTTGAGGTAATAGTTCTTATTTCATTAGTAACTATATTTACATTGCATTGTTACAAAAATAGTACTAACAAACTCAAATATTTTACATCTTAGTCTTCCCGTAAATATACAACAATTGTTAAGGCAGAAACATAAAGAAAATATAGCAATAATATTAATCCATGAGCTTCTCGTTGGTTAAATACCGTTGCAGTCCCTATCATAGGATAACACTACTAGCTCATCAATACGCGTGTGCTAATTTGTAGCTCATTGGTCATCATTATCTCGATTATGCAAGAAATATTTAGTTAGCAAGTCACATAAGAAGCATTACTCTTAAGACTACATTTCATTAATCAATATTTAAAAATACATGGCATTTTACCATACCGGTATTGTTGAGACATGAATTGACCTTGCATAAAGCTATGAAATGGGTAAGGTGAAGTTGATAAAAACAGGTAAAGACAGGAAAATCTACCAACCAACATCTCCCACAAATTGGCTTATCTGCATGCGCTCTTGTAACTCATTTCTTGCGAAGGTATGGATTAGATCCACTATGAATGAAATGGATATGGGCAAGATCATAACATGCGACCATATCTATCCCAGGAGGTTTAAATCCATCTGAGCGAAGGGTATCCTTCCACCAATCCTCTTCTACCACACAAGTTGGTGTGTCTTGCTCAAAAGGAAGCCAAATGATGGGGAATTGAAATCTTATCCCTATCCATCAAACCCCATAGTGTCGTATTCACACCAACTACTGATGATGACAACATCCAACGCTTCTTACAAGCGTCTTGGGCTTCCTCCTAAAATGTAAATATTTTCCTCATACACATGTGAGCACATGACTTCTGTGTTGTCAACATATTGACCTCCCTTCCACCTTCTAGTTGCAAAAACGTTTGATGTATGTTATTAATATCCACATATTGACAATGTTCCATTCTGATCACAAGTGGTCAATTAGTTTGATTTTATTCTAACGCTTTGAATGTCTTTTACCACTTGACCTGATGCATCACGAAGCATGTGAATGCTCTCAACTGAATGTCTCCCACATACAGTACTGGATTGAATGAATAATCATTCTCTAGGATTTAATTAAGCATATAAAGCTCACCCATCAAATGCTACTTTAATTGATTGTGGGATCTCAAAATTCTTAGGAAATCCATGGAGTCGTCAATATCATGGCTTATCTCTTAATGGGTACTCTCTATGCAGAAGAGCATGTATTGTTCCTAGAGGAAAAGAGCATAGCAATGAGAAGAAGGTTTACATACCATGATATGTTGCGTCAAGGCAAACATCTCTTCTTTGTCTTCTTTTAATAACTAGACCTACCCTTGCAACTCTTCAATCTTCTTCTGTAGCTTTCCTTGCATCTACTTGCCTTTCTCCACCTAAGTGATATGATCATCCACCACTCTCACAGGTATGATGGTCTTTTGCCAATGGTATTTTGTAGATAAGGTCAAGGGAACTACAATTATGTTCTAATCTAGGGTTAATGAATTGGTGTTTATGGATGCTTTGACATGTATATATATGTATTGTAACATTGAAAGGAATATAATGAAAAATCAATCTAGCAGTCTCAGTTTTGAGATCGGGGGGAATATCTTTGTGTATAATTTGTTTTATGTTTTATGCTCTTGTTGTTGTTTATTTTTTGGTTTTAAAATTCATATGCAGGTAATTTATGTACAGGGTTAAAACCTACATTTGGTATGAGAGTTGTTTTGGCTTCAATGTGACACCTTTGATATTGAGGGGTTTTGCTCGGGCTTGTGGTAGACCCTGTTGAGTGGGAAATCTATGGGATCAATTCTTGTGGTGAAAGAAGTTGGCAAGTAGTGGAAAGATAGAGATCGAGAAATTTAATGGTCAGAGTTTTGGGTTGTGGAAACTCAAGATGGAGGATCTGCTAGTAGATAAAGATGTGTGGATTGTGGTAGATTCAGGTACTAAACCAACGACAATGTCAGCTGAAGACTAGGTGAAGTTGGATTGGAAGGTAAAGAACACAATACAGTTGTGTATCTTAGATTTAGTATTATTCAATGTGTCAAGGGAAGCTTTGGTGAAGGCTTTGTGGGACAAGTTAGGGACTTTGTACAGATCTAAGTCTCTAGTGAATAAAATGTTCCTACGGAAAAAGCTTTGTAACCTGAGGATATAGGATCGAGCCTTGGTCACAAAGCATCTGAATGCCTTTAATATTGTGATAAGACAGTTGTCATATGTTGATATAAAAATTTCATATGAAGATAAGTGCATATGTTTTTTTTCTCTACCAGATTCGTGGGATAGTCTGGTTGTTGTAATAGGTAGCAATGCGACTACCTTGTAGTTTGATGAAATAGTGTCATCCTTGTGGTCAGAGGAGATGAGATGGAAAAATATGGAGGGCCATAATGAAAATACCTCCTGTGTACAAGGATGGTCATAGAAAATAATAAATAAATAAAAATACTTGAGTGGGAGATGTAAACCTAGAGGGAGAACTAAATCTCTACGAAAACCTGTAAAGGTGTGCTGGAAATGCGGAAAGGAAGGGCACTTCAAAAAGGACTGTAAAACTAAATCTCCTCAGACAGGAAAGAGATTAGATGATGCTCCTTCTATAATGGTGATAACCATCTCAGATAAAGGTTGACATGTGTACTTAACTTATTCTTCAAGTACACATGTAGATCATGAGGTATGGTTGATTGACTTAGTTGCATCCTTTCACTTCACTCCCCACAGGGAATGGTTTTGTGAGTATGATAAATATGATGGTGGTGATATCTTCTTCGGGGATGACAGTAAGGCTAGAATCATTTCTCGCAGAAAATTAAGTTGAATTTTCATGGTGGAAGGATTAGAACACTTCCAGGTGTTCTACATATTCCTACATTGAGAAAAAATATGATTTATGTAAGCAAGATGGATGATCCAGGTGTAAAAACAATGTTCCATAAAGATACATGCAAGATGGTTTTGGGGAGAACTGGTACTGATCTAGGGAGTTTGGATAGGAAATTTGTACAAGATTCAAGGTAGCACTGTTATTGATGGGTGCAATAGTTTTGTGGTTCTTGAAAGTGGAGTAGAAAATCTAGTGATCTTTGGAGAAAAGGCCATGCTATGGGATCAAAGGCCTCGACATATTAGGGAGAAGGGCCTTTGAATACTTCGTGGTAATGGTATGGTAGAACGTATGTCTAATTTCTCTCTGGATTTTGATTTCTGTGAAAATTGTTAATATGGGAAGCAGAATCGGGTGAGTTTCCCCTTTGTTTCTAAGAGGGCGAAACAAATGTTAGAGGTTGTTCACAATGATGCATTTGTACCTATGTCAGTTCCATCAATGGATAAGTCTGTGTACTATGTATCATTTATAAATGACTTCTCAAGGAATACATGGATATAATTCCTTAGGAAGAAATCTGAATTCTTTGACATGTTTAAAGAAATTAAGGCTTTGATGGAAAACTAGAGAGAGAAGAAGATAAATATTTTGAGGATAGATAATGGCGGATATTTTTGCAAGAATGAATTTTAAGAGTTATGTAAGAAGTGTGGTATAGCATGGAAAAAGTCTACTCCATACACACCTCTGCAAAATGGAGCTGCTGAAAGAATGAACAGGACGTTGATGGAAAAGACAAGAAGCATGCCCAGTGGTTTAAGGTTAGGACAAGAATTCTGGGAAGAGGTGATGGAGAATTCATGTTACCTGGACATCAGATCACCTTCATCAGCGTTGGAGGATAAGACTCCACAAGAGGTATGGATTGGTAAGAAGCCCTCTCTTTCACATCTGAGTGTATTTGGACATGATGCATATGTACATGTTCCAAAGGAGAAAAGAACCAAGTTGGATAGTACATCTGATAGGTGCATCTTTATTGGGTTTATGGATGGTTTAAAAGGTTATAATATTTGGAACCCAGAAACAAGGAAGGTTTTGTACAACTATGATGTGGTATTTAGAGAGGAGAAAGATGTATTAAACATGAAGTCCTACCAAGGAAACATAAGAAGATAGATTTTGAGATAATGGAGGAGGAATCAAACTCTACAATAGAAGAGAAATCAAAAGAAGAATAGCCACAAACTCCAACTGTGAAAAGATCAGTTTGAGAAAGAAAGCAGCTAGATGTGTATTTTCCATCTACTTTCTATTCAAATTTTTCTTTATCTATTACTGATGACGATCCCAAAATTGTGAGGGAATCAGTAGATTGAGAGGATGGAAAGCTCTGGAAAGAGGCCATGGTTGATGAAATGGAATCTTTGCACAAAACTGAGGCTTGGGTTCTAGTGGATTTGTTAGCTAGAAGGAAACCCATTGGCATCAAATTGGTGTTTTAAAAGAAGATGAATGTTGAAAGCATGGTGGAGAAAGACAAATCTCAGTTTGTAGTAAAAGGTTATTCTCACTTGCTGAGAATTAATTTTGGTGATATTTTTTCTCCTATTTCCGAGGTAGCTTTTATTAGATTACTGTTATCTGTTGTTGTTGCTTTTGATTTTGACGTAGAAAAGATGGATGTGAAAACATGATTTCTTCACGGGGATCTGGAAGAAGAGATGTACATGAAGCAAACTGAAGACTTTTCGGTGAAGGGTAAGAAATAACTAGCATGCGTGTTAAATAAGTTTGTGTGTTGGTTGAAATAGTCATGAAGGATGTGGTATGGGAAATTTGATACATATATACAGGGAGTTGGCTTCACCAGAAGAAAAGCAGATCACTATGTGTATTTTATATTAATTGGTGACCATGTTATTTATTTGGTCTTGTATGTGGATAATATGTTGTTGTTTCTAAATAACAAAGAAATTATTGAGGAATTGAAGACCCAATTTTCCTCCAAATTCAGCATGAAATATCTTGGTGCTACAAACTATATTTTGGGCATGGAAATTAAATGAGATCGAAAAAAAACAATCTCTAGTTAAACTAGAGGAAGTATGTCAAGACAATATTCAAGATGTTTAATATCCATGATAGTAAACCAATGAAGGCTCTTGTTGTTGTCGGTGTAAATTTATCTGATGAACAATGTACCAAGACACAAGAAGAGGAAGAGGGCATGTCATGTGTTCCATATGCAAGTGTAGTCGATAGCCTAATGTATGAAATGGTATGTACTAGACTAGACACTACACATGCAATGGGAGTATTGAGCAGGTTTATGTCAAAACCATGGAAGGAGCATTGAACAACAATGAAACAGGTTTGCATTGATTTGTGTGGCACTAGTGATTATGGTCTATGCTATGAAGGAATACTAGGATTGGAAAGCATTTTGGACATATGTGGCTTTGTTTATGCAGACTGGGCTAGAGATATGGATCATAAAAGATCTACAAGTGTGTATGTGTTTTACCTATTTGGAGGTGTGGTGATTTGGATGAGCAAGATACAATCTGTAGTGGCACTTTCAAGTACAAAGGTTAAATACATCTAGCCACTCATGCAAAGAAGGAAGTAGTTTGGTTGCAGAGATTATGTTCAAGTATGGGGTTAGTACAATGAGCTAGAAGGATAGATTGTAACAGGAAAAGTTCAATTTTCTTAGCAAATAATGTTGGTTATCACTCAAATAAAAATCACATTGGTGTTCAGTATCACTTTGTAAGGGATATGGTTGAGGAAGAAAAGGTGTTTCTCGAAAGGGTGGACACTTTGAAGAATATTGTAGATGCATTGACAAAGTCTATGAGCATTAAGAAGTTCTCTAGGTGTATAAAAACAATGGGCATTGTAGGGTTGGACAAATGGCTAAGCTCTCCTATGGTCCCCCATGGAAAGAAATGAACAAGTGGGAGAATGTTGGGCATATGTTTTATTCTTTCCACGACTAGCCCCACGCGTAGGCGGTTCACAGGGGGCGAGATAGCTCCCCTATTCATTGCTTTGGGCATAGCAAGAGAGTAACAAAGTGGGTGGTAGTCACCCCTATTGTGGGGTTTGAGGGTGGTAGCTGACCCCCTCTACAGTGCCTGAGGCAACACCCCAAGATTGTTTTTTTGGACCCTATATTAGGTTGGAAAACCTATTTATGGTTTTGTGTATGGTTTTCACAAATGGTTTTGGGCATGAGGATTTTCCTCCCATTATAAATCTAGTGTTAAAGGATTGGGATTTATTGGTGCTTCGAGATGTATATATATGTATTGTAACATTGAAAGGAATATAATGAAAAATGAATCTAGTAGTTCCAGTTTTGGGATCTAGGGGAAGTCTTTGGGTACATATGTTTTATGCTTTATGCACTCATGATTGTTTATTTTCTATTTTTAGAATTCATATGCAGGTGATTTCTGTATGGGGTTAAAACCTACAAGATCCATGCTGAAGGTTGGAAATAGTAGCCTTCCATTTTTGAATCTTCGATGTCAACAAGAATTTGTGAGACTCTACCAAATCGAGAAGTGATTTGGTCTGCATGGATGTCAAGGCCATCTACTTGTCTTTTTTCTGCATTGTTCCCGAAGCTGTTCTATTAATTCCTTAAGTTACAATAGCTCAACTGACATTCCTTTTTCACATCGTTTGCTTTCTCCACAATTGTATCACCTATTTTCTCAATTTAGTAATTCCCCTTTTTTATTCAATGTTTTCTTTGAACAACAATCGATACTAGATCTAGATGGGGTCTTTCTTTCTCATTCGCTACTTGATAAATTCTTATTTTATAATGACCTCCTCTACTTTTCTTGTGGCTGATTTTGGGTTTGGCAATTAACATTTGTAAATTTGGCAATCAGTTCCTACTTTACTATCACTTCCTCCACTTTTTCAGCTACCGGTATACATGGAGCAGCTTCAGTACCCCTACTATAGGTTTCGGTATGACCAGATTTCTTTTTAATGACTTAGGAGCCAGTACTAGTTCCTGAAGGGTGGTACCATTAACATCTCCTTCCTACAATTGTTTTTAGGCCTTAATTTCTTCTCCTACTTACTTGAGAATTGATACTGGTCCTTGTGGTTCAGAATCAATGACCACATCTCTTTCCATGTGCTTAGTATTTGACACTGGCTCTTATAGAATCGTATCAATAGTAACCCTCTATTCTATCCATTCGCTAGTTGACACTGGTTCTTGTTGAGCAATGTCACCTACATAATCCCCTTCAATTTCCTTAGAATTTTACACTAGTTCTTAAGGGATAGTGTTAAGAGTATCTTCCTCTTGCACTGGTTCAATAGTGGACACTGGTTCTTGTGGGACAGTTTCAAGAGTAGCTTCCTCATGCATTAGTTCGATAGTTGACACTAGTTCCTGTGGGGTAGTGTCAACACTGGTTCTTATGGGAGAGTGACAACAATGGTTACCTCTTTTATTTTTTCGACCATTGACACTGGTTCTTGTGGTACAGTTTCAACAATGGCCCCTTCCTCTGTAATTACTCCAACAAATCTCAATTCTGGAGGAAAAATCCATTTTTTTTTATACACAGGTAGGAGAACTGAATTTCCTTCCCCCTTGGCAGGGAAGTAGGTAGTGGAGAACAAGAAGTAACATCTTCAATTCCCACCCTAGTAACCCCTTTTGCTTCAATTTCCTTAGCTTCACCCCGATCCCCCACATCATCTGACTATTTTATCGTCTCTTCTTCCCTTTCTTTCTCCACTCCCTCTAGTGATTGTTTCATTACTTCCTCCATAGGTTCAATAGTTTACACTATTTCTCATGGTGTAGTGCCAAGAGTGACTTCCTCTTTTTCCAAAAATTCTTCTTCAACCCTTACTAGCATCATAGTTGCAACATATTCTTTTGCTATCTCAACCAATTGTGGCCAAGTCATAGGAATTTGGGATAGGGCATGCATCACTAACAATCTGATGAGTCCATGATTTGTGAGGACTAACAATTCTTAGCACAACTGACGCATAGACTATGTCATTAATTGAATATTTTTCCAAATAATTAATGGAATATCTAAAGGATGAACTTGACGAAACCAAAGACATTCCAAAATCTTAAAATGATACTTAAAAAGAATAGAGAGGTGACTTTCACAGGTGATATACTGGATTAGAAAGTATGAAACCTTGGCCCATGGCTATGGTAATGATTTACGATCATATCCTTTCCCCTTCTGTACCACAGTTTTTCCTACCTACAGAAATAACTCTAGCAATTCTAGCAAGGGTATTCTCTGGGTGAATCACTTATGTCCTCCTTGCAGAAATCCACTAAAAGTCAAAATAACCTCTTCTGTCATCTGAATTTCTAGTCCACGGGCTCTGAAATGATTCCCTTCCAAATTCGGAGCACTTAATTGCTACCCCTCCATCAAAGCCCTAGAACCTTTCAAAATAGATATGCCATCCTAAATCCTGAAAAATATGCCATGCATCTCCTTAACGCCGAACCTGCAGTATGTTTTCTGAATCATGTCTAATGGCTTAGCCACACATTCTATCCATTGTTCTATAGTAGAACTCAGAGTAGAAAAAATTCATTGAGCGGTTTGTTAGCTGGTAAATTTTTCAGTAACATGGATTATTGTAAATCTGGGCAAAGGTTACGACACGATTGATGGTAAATGTGTTATAGTTATGGTAATTACTCCAATGCGTTGAAAATACCGCAAATTAGTGTAGGTTGGCATATTCATACAAAATACCATTTCCAATGCACATGGATATATGTGAAGGGTACGATGGGAATATAAATGAATCATGGTAATGATGAGCGATTAAAGTGAGGGATCGTGGTAATGGTGAACGATTAAAGTGAGGTTTAATAGTAATTATGAAATGACATCATTATTATTGAATACGAGATCTCACCCCCAACTAAAGTATGATCGTCCTCAGTCATGATAGGTCATGTCATAAATGAGATACCAATAAAATCAACAGAGTTGTTAGGGGATGTACCTGACGACTTACCTTAGCAGAGTGTCAGCGTTGATGGAGTAGCAACAAAAATGGACTGTCGGCATCAACATAGTAACAACACCAACAGAGTATTAACATCTATGGAGTAACAACACCAATGGAGTATCAACATTAATGAAGTAACAACACCCATTGAGTATCGACATCGGTGGAGTAACAACACTAGTGGAGTACCAACATCAATGGAGTAACATCACCAATGGAGTAACAACACTAGTAGAGTATCAACATCAGTGGAGTAACAACACAAGTAGAGAATTAGCATCGATGACGTAACAACACCTACAAGAAAAAGAGCACTACCATTATCTATATATATATGTCTCTTTTTTATGCAATTTGCAGTGCAAAGGAAGTGTTCTCTGCACCGATGATTTCAAAAACAGAGTTATCAGAAATATGCTTAACAAATGAGTCCCTAGAGGTTGGGCAATGATATAATTTGAGGCGATGTCCACTTACAAATAAAGGAGTGTGTGACTAATTGATTTTTGTAAATCTAACAGTCCCATTGTCAAATACTACATCCACTTCATATGATCCCATACACCAAGATCATAGCTTTCCGTTGAAGTCCTTAAATATGGAATCATAGAGTAATGCCCAATCACATTTTTGAAGCACCTTTTCCTTGATAAATTTGTCATGCCACATGGTTCACTATTGTTTAATTACAACAGTATTCTATATCGCAATCAAGTGAATTTCATCTAACTCATTTAGTTATTCCAGTTGAATTTTCTCACCTGCAATAAGATCCAAGCCCACTTCAAGAGTTCTCCCGAGCATCTTAAATTTGAATTCCTGGAAATAAAGAGGATTTTCCATACACAAGCTCATTTTCTGAAAACCCCGTTGTATTTGCCATGTCATTCTATACTCACAAAGTTCTTTAGGAATTGTTTTAGCCTAGCTTCATCAATGGTTAGCTACAACCTTTGTGAGGATATTTTCTAGTACCTTATTTGAGCTCTTGACATGGCCATTTTCCTTAGGATGATATGGAAATATCACCCTATGTTTGATCGCTTATTTTTCTATAGTAGCTACTATTAAATGCGATGTGAACTATGCCCTTCCATTTGAGACTATATCTCTAGGGCTGTTGGAGATGGTTTAACATCAAGTACGCCGAAGGTAAGTATGGTTGCAAAATTTATAACATTAATTGCAAAAACTTGGTCTACCATCACATTTGGGATGTCAACTCCATTAATTTTTACTGTGACAATCTGGTTTCCTAGATCACCATATTTGACGGGTGTAGCTTTTCCCAACATTTTTTTTCGTAATTTTCCCATGACATGAATTGTTGGTGGGTCTTTTTGTTCTCTTCGAAGACTTTTTGAGAAAGGTTCCTTATTAATTTTATCATAGATTTGCACATCCTTCATAGCTTATAGTAATGGGATTTTTTACAAATAAGTTCTATAATTTCCCCAAAATATCAAATTATAGATGGGGAATTTGTTTTCTCAAGGATAGCCTCTCAGGGTACAGTGGGTTAGTTTAACATCCTCGAGTGACAATGGTTTGAGTGGGAGATTATTATTCCAAGTTAATTTATGTCCAATCACCCCCAATCCTTCTAGAGGAGTTCCTAGATTCTGGTTCTGAGGCTTCATCATCAGTATGTTCAACAATTATTGGTGAACTCTTAGCATTTAACACCCGACTAGACTGAATATTCAACTCATTTCATTTAGCGGTGGCAATACTGTATGTAGGAAGGTTGAGTGTCTCAACCTATTGGGCTCCCCTATTGTTTATATTTCGGGTAGATTCAGTAGGCAGTTGTGGATGGAGAGTAGGATTGTTGGTGGAGGCATTAGAGGGAAGTTGTAGTTATTGTTGTGGAATAGGCTGGTAGAATGGACCTATAGGAAGAGGAGGTCTAAGCTAGCTCTAAGACCATGAAGGGGATCGACCAGTTGGGGGGACCATCACTGCTAGGGAATTGGATACTGATAGTATTGTGCCCACGAAGGTGAAAATGGTACAAACTAAGGCCCAAAATGCAAATTATTAAAATATTGAGAAGGCCCTTGAGATATACCTTAATTCATGTTTTGTGGTCGTCGTTTCCATGGTTTCCTTGATACCATGAAGTAAATTTCGTATACTTATTCATTTACTCCCTGAAAACCTTCTTTCAACCCAGGAAGAGATGTAAATGTCCTAGTAGAATGACTCTACTCACATAATGCACAAGTTTCAATAGTATTCAGTGGGAATTATTTTAGTGGGTGCTTCTTCCTCAAATGAGGGTAGAAAATTGTCATTGCATTCTCGACTTCCATCTATTTATATTTTTCCTGTAGAACATTTTGCAGCAAGGAAAATGTGTTTAGAATATGAGTCCTCAAATTATTCAGCACGTTTCCAATTTCTAGTTTTGTAACCCCAGATATGGATGCCTTGAGAGTTTTTACTCCTTGTTTATGCCTCGCAGCTCCACGTGAACATTTGATACACAACTCACAGATGGTGTTGAATTATTCCTTTGAGATATCCCACTTTACTACCACATTCATGAGTTTCAAGGATTCCCCCCTTAGTGCTCGGAGAAAGATTATCTTTAATATATCCTTATCGAGATCACTATAGCCCGATCTTTGCAGAATGCATTTAAAGTATTCCACAAATTCCTCCATGTTATCATCCTCTTTCTACAAAATCTTACGGGTTTCCTCTTTAATATCTCTAGGCTTGCAGTAGTCCTTATATTTTCCAAGGAAAATTGCCTCCGTGTCATCCCATGATGTAATAGATTTCCCCCCTAAACCCATAAACCATCTCAGAGTTGTTCTTTCTAGAGTAGTAGAGAATATATTGAATGTATGAGCATCATAAATATATCCATATCCCTAATAGACAATGTCAAATTAAAAGAGGAATGTGTCCGCTTCTTCATAGGAGAGACCATGGAAATTTGTTAATTTTGTTGAAGGAATAGGTTTCATAGGTGCATCACCTCTTATATCTCCAATTAGGAATTCGATCATGGAAGTTGTGTGGGCCATGAATATCTTCCAATATTGAAATGGAATCTCAACATGTTCTGGTTGTTCTACAACATCGGGTTGAGTTTTTTTAACAATACTTACCCAATCAAATGGCAGAGTTAATTCCCTCAAGTCTTCCTCTTCTTCTTTTGAGCTTGCAATAATCAACTCTTCAGATCCTCTGCTTCATATTTCTTCTTCCCTGAATTATTCTTTTGTTAGTGTGGGAGGTTCTAGTTATGAAAATGACTGTCCTCTAGATCTCGTGAGATCTAACCCTAATAGAAACTCGTGATGATTCTCCATACTCATCTCTTGACTTGGATGTAGGTAACTTTGCCGACATCCTTCCTTCCTCTTTTTGGGGGTCTTCCTCTACCCCTTTTATTCGTGTCTCTATTCATGTAATTTGAAATTGAAGGAAAAAAATCCAAACAAATATAAAGTTCAGGTCCTGGAACAGGGTAAAAAAAATCTCTATGTCTAGGATGAAAGGGTGGCCCCTATAATTAACACGAAAAATAAAGAATCCAACAATTTAAGACGAGGCCCTGGAAGAGGTTTAGTGCGGACTTCGCCTAACCAAGACAAGGGAGTGTTCCTAAAATGAAGAAAACAAGGAAAGGACAATAACCCATTCACAAAATTTAAATATCGGGACCTAAAATAGGTAAAAACGAGAGTGTTCCTAAGAGAAAGAAAAATAAAATCACAAAATCTAACGTCAGGCCATAAAAGAGGCAAGAACTTCCTAATTAAGGTGAAAGAGTGTTCCTATGGTCAATATTGGTCATACTTTTGTGCCTTAGATAACCTCCCCGACAATGATGCCAAAATTCTGGTGCTGGATATCAATTATGGAATTCATCATTTCCCACATTAATTGTCAACTCGAGGCTCATTAATTGTTTCGAGGCTACCATGAAAAGCCTATGAAAGCGACATGTTCCCTACCCAGTATTGAGAATTCAATAAAGCATAATAATTGAATAAAAATAAGAAAATAACAATAACAACAAATCATAGTAACAACAATATAAATTCACAACAATGTAGTCAATAAATCATTACAACAATAAAGAAAAGCGTACATAACCAACACAAATCTACACACATAGCTAATCAAACAACACCTAATTAGGAGAATGGGCCCAACATTCCGATCAGGGTTATGTCAAAGAGTTAAGATTATTTGTTTCTTAGGAAATCAAAATTTGACTAATCAAAAGGAAATACATTAAAGTCTGTTGTTACACTTCTCAAATCCAACTTGCATTTCTATCTCCTTAACCATTACTGATACATTGGATTGTTACAAAAATATTAATAAAAAAATCAAACAGAACGATGAAAAAGATAGAAATAATAGTAACCCATCAGCTTCTCATTAGTTAAACACCAGTGTTGTCCCTATCCCATAATAGCGTTGTGTTTTCATCAACATTTGTGCACTGATTTGTAGCCTGCTAGTCATCATTATCTCAATTCTAAAGGAAAGATTTAGTTAGCAAGTCACATAGGAAACGTTCCCCTTAGGACTACATTTCATAATCAGTATTCAGAAAGACATGCCAGTTTATCATACCTTCATCGAGGAGACATGAATTAACCTCGAAAAAATCTATGAAATGGGTAAGGTGAAGTGAATAAAAATAGGTAGAAATAGGCAAATATACCAACCAACATAGTCCCCCACATCTTTCCTCCTGAAGTTGTGAATTTTTCCCAAGAAGGCCTCCCACTGAGTCTTGACACATTTTCTAATCACAACTTGCATCATGCATGAGAAAAGTAAGGTAGAGGACTCATATTGAGTTTCCATGACTAAGATCCATTTGCAAGTACTATCATCTTAATATGTTAGGTCTTTTTCAATGTGTTGGTTGTGGATCCTGATTATCTCCCTGATTCAAAGATATTTTTTTTAGTTAGATGTATACCCAAGGAACAATATACACCCCTCAATGTGGGGGGCTACGGGGGGAAGTTGTCCCTCCCGTGGGGGTCTGGGGGGGAAGGGGATCCCTCCCAGCTGGGGGATCCAGAAGCTAGCAGGCCCTTGGAGGGGTGGTTTGGGGAAAGTACCCATGAATCTGAAAATAAATGTAAATTTCCCATGTAAAATATTTTAATTTTGTATTTAATCTGGGTCGTTCATTAGGTAGATGATCTAATGATAAAAGTTATGTTTAAGTTAGGGTTTTTTTCCCCTAGAAGGTAACCCCTCAATTTATATGAGGAAACTGTATTGCAACTATGTATATGTGTATTGTCAACCATAAAGAGAAATGAGATTGTGTGACTGTGAAGGGGAATTTACAATGGTTTTTCTGTAGGATTTTGTTGGATAATACAAAAGGAAAGACTAGTTGTCTCTCCATGAATGTAGCCCAAATTTGGTGAACCATGTATATCTATTTCTCTCTTCTTTTATGTGTTTTTATGTTCGTGTTTATGAAATATTTTATGCATTACATTACTCTGTAATATATAATTTTCTAACACAAAGAGGTCATTAGGAAGAATTTTGAAGAAGGCACTTGATGAAATGAGACACAAATAGGCCATGATGCAAAAGTAAGGGAACCTTGGATTATGAGAGAGTGGTGGTGACTCATGTTCCAATACTCTTCCAAACCCTTTGGAGGGTGAAAATGAAGGATTTTCAGACCTATCATTAAGAGTTGAACACATAGTAGCAAAGAGAAGAGCTTAACATCGACACCTGACAATGAATTTTCATGGCATAGTCACCAAATTCTATTTTCTCAAACTGTGAGAACAAGATTTTTATTTTGTTCTATGTATTTTCACCACATTATTGGTGGGATGTAATTATGTAATTTAAAAAATTGGAAAATGTAAAATTTGTGGAATCCCAACGGTCACACATGGAATGTGAAGAGTCATGAGGAAGTCCAAGGCTCATGTAGGAGCTCAAAGGTCAAACGAGATGTCAAGAGTCATATAGGAGGTGAAAGTTCACCAAATTAGTTCTAAATAGGCTCACATGACTTAAGTAGTGGAATTTGAGTGTTGGGTTCTCAACCATAGAAAAGGAGAGAAGAATATTACGGGAGGAGAAAGTGGTGGCTTCATGTTCTGCAGTGGGGCGAGTGATGCATCATTATAATTGTGTATCTTAGAACTTTCACTTAATATATAGAATCTCTCTTATTCAACACGTTTTTAAGGATGTATCATATATGTTGTATGAATATTATCTATTTTCTACGATATATGTTTTTATTCATATGTATTAAGGAAAATGAACTAGTTGTTATCTCTAGTACACATCTCGTTGAATGGTGTTTCTTACTTTTTTTTCATGAACGTTGTTATTTTTCAAACTATTTTTCATACTAATTAATAATTTTATATGTGTGTGTGTGTCCTTATTAGGATGGTAATATTAATTTTCTTCTAAAGGCTCACCCTAGATTTCTTGTTCGTGGAAGTACCTTATATACATTGCATTTGGATGTTTCATAGAGCTACTTACCTGCTTATCTAAAATTATATGCATGCTGTGTTATGTTATAAATTGCAGCCAAGGAAAATATCTAGATATCAATGGCAGTTGGGCCTTTATTCTAGATGGGGCTACTATCCCAAATGGTGTGAGGTCTAATTGGTACTTCATACCAGGGAGAAAACCTATTCGTAAAGATATCCAACACCACTAATGAATGTTGTGCTAGAAGGAGGGATAGACGACAAGTTGAGACCATCAAGTCTGTTTTGAATATTTACCTTGAAATGGCTCATCACAAAGTCTTGATCTAAGGATGTTTTTCAAAAATAGTAAACCTTACAATCCCAATGGGAATAATCCATAACTTGTCACATTTCAAGTTTGATCATGATATTAGAAAAATTATACTTCGACATAATTTGAAATTTATTCAACTATTTAATTCCAATGGCATACATTGTAAAGATGTTATTTCTAGGTTGTTTACACTCATGCTTGAAGGCTGTGTCAATCACTCATGACATACCTTACCAACTAATTATATGCATTCATTTGAGCAACTCCTCAATGAGGGTTGTGAAGGTTTTGATATGTACGATTATCAATATGTGTACAAAAGGATAAATCAAGTTAGAATGAAACCTAATGAATCATTAGAGGATTTTGTTGGTAGACTTCCTCACCTTTTCTACAAATTCTCTCATGAAGATGTGGATTGTGATTTCATGGGTGAAAATTTTTAGTATTTGGTTCCAATTTATTTGAAACAATTTGAATCTAAATTCCCTGTTGATAATGGGTCATCTAATAATTATTGTAATCTTCAAATCACAAATAAAACAAGTCTCATGCCAAATTTCATTTCTCGAAATTTTCTAAGTTACGAGAGACCTAAAATCTCAGAGGAGCAATTCGTTACCCCTTTTGACCGTTGTCCTCTTCCTTTCTCATTACCAAATCAAGTGTTCTCTTTTGTTGATGTTGGAGTTAGGAAATCTAAAATTAAATTTATTGATCCACTTATTCCACCTTCATATCCTTTCCATGATCAAGATTTCATTGAAGAAAAATTTGAATGTTCTAATAGATTCATGGAGCCTAATGTTAGAACTGGTCCCTTGATTCCTTGAGATGAAATTAATGCGCATAATCTAAATATTGAATCTGATATGATTGAAGGTATTGCTTCTTCAAGGGACACCTCTTACGCTCTATCATCTACATCTCATGGCTCTCTATACCTTGATTGACTTGATCAATGTGATCTACTAGAAATTGCTTCGGATACTCTTGATCCTCAATTTGTTGTTTTCGATGGTGACCAAGTACAATGTGGATACATATTATAGGTAGAGGAGAAAAAGAGTGAATATACATTACATATCTTGAACCTTTTTTAAATTCCTCTATGTCAACTCGATGTTTCTACATTCTTGGTTGATCAAGGATATTTTAATCTCGATAATAAATTGAACAAAACCAATAGTATTGACCAAACTAAAGGCTTGGGAAACTGATATCTTGACAAAAATGTATCCATTACTATATATTGTGATGAATACCTATGTACATTTGTTGATATCTCATTTCTCAAGAAGACCTCGATATGCAAGGATTAAATTTGGGATATAATTTGATTAAAGAATAATATCACATGAAAATTCCTTCTGCACCCTACTATTCCTTGTGTCATACCAAATGTAATGAAATAATTGATGATGGAAATATACCATTATCTTCAAGTTCATAATCTGATGAGCTAAATTTTGAAGTGTCACATGATGGTAAGGTTATCCATCACGAGGAAGAAAGAAATGTAATTATTAACTTGGAATGTCCAACCTCGAATGGAGTTAATCCTTTAGTTTAGGCTATTCACAAAAGCTTTCCAATCTACACATACTCAGATATACATTTGGAAGAATATTATGACTTCACTAATATTTTTGTTAAGGTTGAAAAATATGATCAAACTAGTGAAGTAGGTAGTTTTCATTTGCTTAATGGTGATATTACTGAAATAAATTATTGTATCTTTCCACATACAATTAATGATATGAATAAACTCACAAATTATACTTATTTAGGATTTGAAAGTTCTAGGACTTGTCAGGGGGTTGAAGTACTTTAGCTTGCACTAATGATTATTTCAGATTCTCATGAACTTGGTGAGATCTCTAAACTAGGATAGATATGGGATTTCTTGCATAATTCCTTTCTAAACATTGCTGCATTAGATTTGAGTTCATTCTTGAAATTTTTTGAATGTTTTCAAGTTTTTATTTCTAATTCTCAAGATGTGGTTGTTGATCAGATGAAAGATTATAGTCGAGTTAATTCATCGTCATGCAAACCTCCTGTATCAAACCCGAGGTTGAAGTGCATATCTTTAACGGATGTAAACAACTTTAAATCTTGTCTTCTAATTATCGAGATAGTTATCATCACCAAATGAAATATATAATCATATTAGACTCCTCTGTGAATGATCAACTTCTCATCTCTCTTCTATATTTTGTGAATCTAGTCATTTTCTTTCTGGTACAATATATCCTTCTTAGTGTTTGTAAATTTTTGAGTCGCTTGATGAATCAAAACCCCGACGTTGATAAAGTAATTCCCCAAGCTAATATAAGACATATTTAATTAAATTTGGAATTAAATAGTGGATCTAGAATTTCAAAATAACCAAAAGGCTCAATTCTCTTGATGTCATTGTAATATTTTTTTCCCAATTTTAATGAAATATGTGTTATATGAATGTTGAATCTAATCAAATACATATTTATTATGTATAATCTTATAATCTTCTATCAACCTCTTCTCATTATTCCTTGCATTGTTACTAGTTTTCAAGATTTTATATAACAACAATCAATTTTAATACTTGCAAATCGCTTCTTGTTGGTCCTACTTGTGATCATATACAATGTGATAATCTATTATATGTTGAAGAATAAATAGATTAGTCCCTAAATCCTTCTGTTGGTTTCATATATGCAACAAATGGAGAGGAACATTTTACCATCATAATCATATGTGGAATATCTAAAATCAACTCATCCTTATATTTTAATAATGGCGAATATTGTGCATCAACCCATTCATTTAATCGCAATATTGACTTTAATAACTTCCATTCAACTAATTGTTTCTCTACTGATACATCTGAAGATATCTATTGGCTTGTATCCATTGATTTCATCAAACCAATAAGATTTCATGATTCACCTTTTAAATGTTTAGATACTCGTCAAGGAATTAAACCACTCTAACTTTTGTTGATGATTATCTCAAGACCTCATCACCTTAACAAAGTTTTGGAAGAATATTAGATCAAGTTTCCCTAGAAATAGTATCCCTATAATTCGATCATGCTGATTGAAAGCTTATATTTCCATGAATATTAAGGTTTTCAAATGGGTTGTTCTGAGTATAAAAAATAAATCACCAATTTTCTAGATCAATCTTTTCTATAAAAAAAAATTGTCAATAATAAGTTTCAATATTATTTGGTTCTTGTAACAACCCCGTGCTGATTTTCCATGTAAATATATGAAACCAAGGTCATGGGACATGTATTCCAAGATGAATGGAGAGGAAGAATATTACATTGGGAATCAATTATGATTCATTATTCGCTATGGAAATTTTCATTGGCATTGGAAAAGGAAAAGGGAAATAAATGGAACTTTGTAATTAGAAGTAATGTAAAATACGAGAAAATGGGGATGAAGAGAAAATGATATGCATGCAAGGGAAAATCAAGGAAATTGAAGAAAAAGAAATGGAAACAAAAAGGGGAGGAGAACATTCTATCCCTCTCTTAGTTTCTCTTAGTCACTCTGAACTGGATCACTTCTTGGCTACTCTCAGAGCATTCTAGCATTCATGTGGACATTATGGCATTCTATCTTAGATTTAGAGAGATAGAGAGCTTGGACAAAAGAAAACAAGCAAGAAAAGGAATTCATGGGTAGGGGAGGAGAATGTTAGGAAAGTAGCTAAAGCAGGAGAACATTGCAGGTAATAAGTTTCATATGTAATTTCCTTGCCAAGAATTGAATGCATGATATATGCATTTGGTTATTTCCTTACTTGTTTTCATTTGCATGGGAATTTTCCTGGATTGATAAATGATTCAACGACTCCTTTCCATCTCCTAGATAACCATGATGTAGTAGGTTCCATATTTTGGTAAAGCAATAGAACAGTAGTAGATTTTTGATCTTGGTTGAGGTGGTCTTAAGAAAATTCCTAAAGCTTGAGGGTTGAGATGGGCTTCCTCCTAGAACTCTTGGTGGGAGGGTGGAGATAGGGAAATTTCTATGGGTATGGTGAATAAAGTCCAAGGCATCCAAGACTTTTTGGGTTTGGCGATTTTTGGACTAGTTTAGGTGAAATCATTGTGGTTGAGGACTGCAGTAGTGTTGTAGTAGCTACAACACCCTCCAAAATTTTGGCCTGCATCCAATTTCAGAGCCTTCTTTAGGATTTTCCTTGATGTTGCAAACATTCAGGCCGATCCTCTGAACTCGTGTTGAGTCTTTGCACTATCGTCACTTGGCCATTCACTAAACATATTTTAGCATGTTGGTCACAATGTCATCCCTATAGCGATGTTCTGGCTATGTACAACGTTTGTCTTCATGTGTACAAGTTGTTTTCTCTATGTAAGAATTTGTCACACTCACACAGGAAGTTGTATGCACTGTGACAAGTGTTGGGATTGTCCCTCACACTGTCGGTCAAACACACAGAGGGCATGTTGTCTTGTTGGTTCGAGGTGTCTTGTCCTCAAGTGTGGAGTGTGTGCTGACAAGGTAATGTGTGTACGAAATCACTCGTTCACACACTTAGTCATTTTTGTGAAGCTATGTCGACTAGATCAACTGCAACAACTAGACCTCCCTTGAGCTGCACTGTGCAGTTTCATCCCTCTGTGAAAATGTACTACTACCCAGAATTGCACAAAGCTTGAGGATGCCTCCTAGATAGTCTACATTGTGCAATCTTGATTCAACCTAGTTGAATGTCACCCAGAAAAATGCAAAAGTTTCTTAGCAAGTCTCTCAATGTACATTTCTCACAAGAAAAATGACTAAGCCTCTAGTTGGTCAACTAGAGAGTTTGATCAAGCAGTGACCCTGACCCTCACTCTAAAAAATGGAGAAAACGTTTCCAGGCATGCTTGTTTCAATTGACTGAAGAAACTGTGAAGACATGTCAGACATACACCATCTTCCTATCACTACACTGCCCTAAAAAATTACCCAAGTTTTCTAGCTAGTCACCCTGTCAGCTGGCCTGCTTCTCCTTTTGAAAACTGCACAATTTTCATGGGTTGTCTCCTAGGTTATCAACATCACACTCAGCCCAGAAGCTATGCAGGGATGTCTTGTAGGCTAGCCTCCTAGCTTTGTGCAGTTTTGGCTAGTAGCCTGCTCTTAGCCTCCTTAGAGAAATTGCACAATTTGCACTACAAGTCTCCCCTTGCTACCTGCACTCTATCCTTGGAAATATTGCACAAATTTTCCCTTTAGCCGAGCCAGATGTCATAGACAATCACAGAAAGTCAGGATTTCCCATATCATCATCCTAGTGACCTCTATATAATTTTCATGGACAGTGCCTAGAGCTCGCATCCTGGCTTGAAATGTGCTATTCATGGTTTCAGAGCCTTGTCCTCTCTCCCGGTCACCTACATATGAAAGCATAAAAAATGCATCATGGTCAACTAGGAGATTTTATGGTTTGAGGTTGCCTCATCATGAGTGATTGGAGATATAGGTGCATGGATGAGACATGGTGTGACAATGAATGATATGAAAAAGGATTCCATGCAAGGCGACTTGTTCATGAATGGACAAACACATGGGGCATGTTGGGTACAAGAAAATGAGATACATTCACATGCAGCATCAACTGAACAACAATACCATTGAAGACTCCACACACCTTGCCGTGTAGAGGTGAATCTATGATACACCAAGAGAACATCCATCACTTAGCCACACTGCAGCTCAACATGGACACCACCCGCAGCATGAACATACATGTTTTTTTGTATTGAGTCACGTCCTGATTCATCTTAGCCATATCACTTCCATGGGCCATACTATTGTAATCAATGTAATGTAATGTGGAAGTCCAAGGGACCGACATGTAAATGTGAAGAGTCATGTAAAGTTGAAGAGTCATGTAAGTCAAAAAGTCATGAGGGAAGTCGAATAGTCACAAAGGACAATGTTACCCTTGGCTATAAATACCCCTCATTTCTACATGAAAATGACTTTTCACCTTGGCTCCTCCCACATAGCCTTGAGAGTATGTAGTCTTTTCTTTGAGGAGTGAGTAGTGCCTCCTACACCCCGCTATCAGGGTTAGTGATGTAATGGTGTCTTGATGTGTCTTGGAACTTTAACTTAGTTCAGAATCTTGATAACAGACCAACATGTTTTCACACACGTATTGTATTTGTTTGTAAGAATATTCTTTGGAAATTTGTAATACATGTTTCTTTAACCTATATTAAGAAAGTTGGACTATTTTAGTTGTTTTAATACATATGCTTACGAAAATGTGTTGTATAGTTATTGACATTGTCTCACCTATGTGGGTTATCCCAACGGAAACTTGAAAAAATTGGTGGGCTCTAGTATTGCAGCAATAATGCTACAACTCCTGGGACTCCCTTCTTTATTTTTATCAATCGGTAGTTCGTAACAAACATGGAAGCGATGGTATTGTATGCACAAGTACTAGCTCTTGCTGCGACTGTCACTTGGTCAGCCAGCACAAGTCGGCTAGGAGCTTAAGCCAACTTCTATGAGCTCTGAGAAGAATATTTTTAACTGATAATGGTAGCTAACTCAAAGGAAGCTAATATACTCACAAAAAGAAACTGAAAAGCTGAAAGGACATGCAAACCCTATCAAACCCTAATTTTACCAGCTAGCCCTACTGATGCAAGAAAGAGGATGCAAGCTACTGAAAGAGATGCCATTGATTTATAGGAAGGTAAAATACATGTGTCTAAGTTATTTCTATAGTAAAATCTGAAGAAAACGTCTTTTTGTATTTTTGAATAAGTTGTCAGAATTATCATTCATGTGCTTGTCATTGTTTTTGACTATCCAAAGGTGGATTGGAGAGAGGAAATGGTTGCAGGAATTTTAGAAGGTACAAAGAGGGCCTAAGGGGTCCTTAGCACCCTTTCAGAGAGTTTCACAGAGTTTGGCTATCAAGAAACCCCTTTCGTGAGCTTCTACAGGAAGTCTGCAGGGGTTCTACAGGATATTCTAGAATTTCTACAGGATGTTCTGTAATTTTCTACAGGATATTCAGAAGGGGGATTTTGGAGGATTGATGGAGGAAGAAAGGTGAAGGAGTGGTTATGGAGGTGAGGTAAGGGTGTGAGGAGGTCTAGGACTTGGTGAATGGAGCTGAGGAGTGACGAGGATGGTTGGATTTGTTCAAGGAGGGGTAGAGAAATGTTGCACAAAAATATGGGAATTTAGGGCAAAGCGAGCGAATGTAGCAAAGTAAGGCAAGAATATGGGTTGGAGGATGGAGCAGGTGGGATTGATGGAGTATAGGCAGCTAAAGAAGTATTACAAGTTCTCTGCAAGTGATTTTTCAAACTGAACAACCAAAGACTTGGAAAATCAAGGGCCTAATTACATTAACCTACTCTGACCTAGATAATGGCAAAGAAAATTAACAACAGTCTATTTGCTCCAAAATCATGTGAAGTAACTATGCAACTAAGCAATCATGAACCTAATCATGCAACCAAAACTGATATCCACTTCGACAAATGGGAATCTAACGCTAATAATTGCATGGTGAAGCAAAGACAGTGTTTTTGGTGGCAACAATCTCACCTTGGTCCCAACTCATGATTCCACTGAGGGAGAGGTGAGATATGAGGTGTTTGATAGCCGTTTTGTGAATATCTTCCCTATTATTAACCTATCAAATCAATCTGAACATAAAAATACTTCTTAATCATCAACTTTGATCTAGGTAACCAAGCAAGAATCTAATCTACTTAACAGATATTATTTTGCAAAGACATAAAAAGAAAATAACAATACACAAAGGAAGCCTTGGCACTTGGGTTGGGCCCAACCCCAAGAGCTACAAGCTCCAAAGAAAAACTCAGAACTGATGCCAAATCAAGCTGATTTCCATTACTCAAAAATAACCACGTCACGACAAAGTTATACAACAACAACTACAAAATGAGTTGAGAAAATAACAACACTCTAGTGCAAAAAAAAAAACAACAGTGCAAAAAGTAACCTACGAAGGCTGGAAGCCTTCCTATTTATGCACTACGAGGGTCTTCAACAACCCTCCTTAACTCAAGGGGCTCAAATTCTCAAACAACCAGTGATCAACCACTTTACACAAGACTGCTCGGCTGTCGATGGCTTGCTAAACTCCAAGCGGAGGGTGGAGATTTAGAGGAAGGAGCCATTTAATGAAAGGGACACCCTTCCTATGAATCCTCACCCTTGCTCCTTCATGCTTGGCTGTCATTTGGCTCATAATTGCTTGTCCTTGGTCGCAAAAGTTGTCCAAAAATCTGCATTAACAACGTGTTAGCCTTCTTGGTCAAGTGACTATCCTCATTCATTCAAATAACATAAATATACTCAAAAAATATGCATAAAATATGAAAAATGGTGGATTGACGAAGAAAAACTAGGCAAAATGAGCTCAATAAGTTACCCAGTTCCGGGGCTCATCATCACCCCCCTGCTGAATGGATTGCTCATCCTCTAAGCAACTAATCTAACTCATCATCCTTGATTTCTTTGACCACCTCCCTCACATCCTAGGTCTCCGAGGTGATATCTTCTTCATAGTCATGAAATCTTGCTTTTCTTTCCACTTCTTCCCACTACTCGTGTTCCTCCTCTTCTTTGACTCCCTCCAGTAGCCCCAAAAGCAAGGGAGGACTGAACTTGAGGCCCATCCAGTTGGCCTGAAGGTTCTGCATGGACTGTTTGTAGAGGGGTACTCTCACCATGGCCTCCCTCATCCTTGTTGGGGAGTGGTATTCTCTTATTTGTAGGCTATGGGATAGTGAATTCCACCTCCGAGAGGAAGCATGAACATAGTTATCCCCCAAAAGTCTCTCCATGTCCTCAAAATGGGCTTTGGCTTGATCTTGTCGTTCAACGTAGTCTCGCAGGGCCTGAGCGTCATTGGCCAAGTGGTGGCGGGTGCATATTAATGCTGCGGGATCCTCTGGCTATGCTCTGATCATTAGTGGCTCCTTTAATTCCCTGTCCATAACATTTCAGACCTATGATGCTTTCTTTTCTTCATGATTTAGCCAAGAGGCCATGGCCATAAGTTGTATGTCTCCCACCACAGCATTGGGGTCCCACAAGTTCATGCTGGGAAGGGCCAATTTGTGTAGGTAGAACTCTGATAACTTGGCCTTGTCCTCTAATGAGCTGCTGTCACATAAAGTCATGAATTCATGTTTGTTTTGAAATGGAGTAATTCTCGTTTGGGCCAAGGTGTTAATATATAACTACAACCACTACTCCTTAAGGTATAAGGCATATGATTTGGCAAGTTTTCTACACTACATTGCCTCCACTACCCATCTGGCCATGCAGGCCAGTTGGGCCTCCTTCTCTTGTACCTGTTGCCTTAGAGACTGTATCTCCCGTGCTGCTTGCAATTCCTTCTCCTGTAGCTGTCTAGTCAGTGCCTCTATTTCAGCCTGCAAGCCATCTCTCTTCTACTATTCATCAGGGGTTTCTTTGTCTATTGTGGGCTCCTTCTGTTACCACTATTCTCCCAAGGTGTGGGGCCTATCTTCTTTGTAGTGTCCCCGTAACTATAGATGTTGTTTAAGCAGCTCATTTTCTTCCTGTAGCCTGGCCCGCTGGCTGCTTTCTACATGCCGTACCATAGCCAATTATTTTCTTGCCTCTTTCAGTTTTTATTCCAATGGACCTATATCTACCACACCCTTGGACCTGGCAATCTTCATCCAAGTGTGGGTCCTCACCCTCTCTTCTTCTAGTGCAAAGA
The DNA here is from genome assembly GCA_000404065.3 of Pinus taeda. Classification (NCBI taxonomy): domain Eukaryota; kingdom Viridiplantae; phylum Streptophyta; class Pinopsida; order Pinales; family Pinaceae; genus Pinus; species Pinus taeda. Next base: position 51,324 of record APFE030891998.1, read on the forward strand.
AAAGTGGCACTGCAAATTTTTGTGGGATTATCTTTCCGGCCTCTAACAGGTTATAGTAGAAGCCAAAGTTGAGTTGGGGGCTAGGTTCCACAATATTTTTAGTCTTCTCTTCCTCCTGGGATGATTTAGCTGCCTTTTCTTCCAACTCCTCGGTCTCCTTTAGTCTAGCTAGCGTTTCCTGTAGAACTGTCTCAGCATCATCTAGAGAGGTTTCTGTGTCCATCATTTTAATCCTTCCTCTCCAGGTGGACGTTTTCGAGCTTCCCTGTTCATAGGTGATGGATGCCTTTGGAGGAGATCTTTCCTTTTGTTTAGCTATGGCATCCTTAATCGTAATTGGCTCTTTTGACTATGGCTAGGGTCAACCAGCTTTTATGTGTGTGCTCCTTCCTCCCTTAAAATACATGGAAGGCTCCCTTTTTCGCTTCCCCTTTTGTTTTGGAGATGGGCTTAAGATAGCCAACACAACTGCTGCCTCCCTGACCAAAATCTCAAGTGATTTCTCCTTTTGTTGCTTTGTTTCCATACTTCTTGTAGAAACTGTTTCAACTGGTTTCATGCTTCCTGTAGAAATTGTTTTCATGCTTCCTGTAGAATCTGTTTTCATGCTTCTTGTAGAAACTATTTTGGTGTATTTGGCTAGATGTGTCTTTCCTTTTAATTCCTATTTGGTTGCCTTGGTTGTGCCCTCCTTTGTTTGGACTTTTTCAATCCTCTTTGCTCTACTCTGTAATCATTTTTCCCTGAGTGTTTGCGCCATTGTCCCTCCCATAGTTTTAGGCTTAGCAACTTGGCCTTTTCCTCATTTCTCTTTATGTTATTTCTGTGGTGGTTTGTCCTATGTGTCTTTACCATTGGCTTTCTCTCCTGCCTCAGTGTGTTCCCTTTCTTCACTGCTGGATGAGGTAAGTTCCTCGGCCAGAATTCGAATATCGTCATCTCTGGACATGTTGTGGAAAATCTTCCAGGAGAGGGGGGCAGTGTAGGTGTAGAGGGCATCTTCTACTAAAAGCTTGATGAGCCCATGATGGGATAATTGATCCAGTGTCCCTTCCTTCAATTTTGTGCCACATTCAATTAATGATTGCAGAAGAAAATAGGGGATGCTCAACTTTTGTTTTGGAGGTAAATCCAACCCATGTCTTAGTTCACTCAGCAACCAGAAATGATAGCCATAGACAATATTGAACCGCCCCTCACAGGTAATGTATTTCATGATTTAGAGATTGTCTTTGCTCCAAAGACGATGTAAGCTGGCTCTCCAAACCCCGTTCTTGTCTTCTGCAAATTGTTCCTCGGGTAGGAAGAATTCTTTCTTGCCATTTTGGCCCAATTCCCTCTCCTCTTTGCTCCAGGGTATCCCTAATGGCAGTCGAGTAACCCGACTAATGAGTTCAGGGGTAAGCTTCAGGTTTAACCCTCTAAAGTTCACTATGGCGTGTGTCTTTGATTTAGGCTGCAAGGAACTTAAGAACTCCTCCGTTATCTCATCGTCATGACCCTGAATTTTGTCACAAAAGGTCATCCAGTTGGCATGGGTGAAGAGGTTCACCACCTCAGGATTTTCACGTAGTTTACTGGAATCTGAGGGTTCCTTCCTGATAAACCCCCCTGGCATGGTGAGAGTGCTCTGTTTTAATGCTGTAAGTAGAAAGGGACTGTTTTTTTACGGTTTCATACTTTGAACTTCAGGAAAGGATCTCTCAGGTGTTTAGATTTTAATTTGCTCCAATTCCTTGGTTCTAATGCTTTTGCTGCCCAAAACGCGGCTGTCCGTGTATAGAAGGAAGAATTATGTTTCCACAGATAGGACACAAAGCTCAATTTTCATCCGCAGCATACATACAACCATGTAAGTTCAATTTTTTCACACCCAGGTTAGCCCTCACAATGTTTTATCATTTCTATAGGAATATTTTTTTAACAGGAACTGTGGAGGAGAATTTTGGTGCAGAACCGACTGAGAAATTCCATGCAACACATAGGCAAACTGTTGTTTTTGACTCACAGGCGGACTTGTCTCTAATTTTCCTACTCCAGACAGTTACATTCACCACCTTTCGAAATATACCATGCATGGAAGAGTGTTTTCGAGCCTACCTTTCTCGGAACTCCAAATTCGACACAGAAAAGTCTAGGCTTCTCTGCTCCGGAAGGCTATGTCGTACTTCCTGTAGAACTTTTGCCGGCTTCTCTAGGATGCCACTGTGCCTCTGAACGAGCTTGGTACGCATGAGAATTTTGAAATAGGCTGAAAATCTCGGTGGAGGACGACGTGTTAACAGACTGTGGAAGCGGATGATGAGTACTTCGGCCAAGGACGTTGTAAGTGCAAATGAACAATGGGTGGTGCGAGTCTTCAGCCAAACAATTTTGAACTACGACGCAATTCGTGGAGAGGGGGTGAGGTGGCTAGACCGAACTGTTATCCAAATTCATGGCCATCATTTCTCTACGTGTCCCTGGCCGCCATTACCTCCCCTCTGCCATTAATCGCCGCCACCACTACCAGTCCCGCCGATTTTCCCCGACTGGACACTCCACACGTGTCAGTTGCATGGCTGGTTGGCGATTTTGAACGCAACTGAGCTTGTTCAGATCCCACGAAGCTATGTAACTCGCTGAGGGTGGCTAGTTTGACTGACCCCTGATCCTCATTCAATCCGAACCATTTTCACAGACATGCAGTTTCTGAAATATAGTTTACGTAATTCACGAATGCGTTTAGATGCTTACCTACATGGTCGTGGACGCACTGTGCAGACTTTGGGTCTTGGAATCACAGCCTTCCTTGCTGCTGCCTCATGCACGGTTGTTAGAGCCCATTCTTTCATTTGTTGAAGCTGCATGCATGGCTTTGGAACCCGACCCTTCGGTTGGCAATGCTGCATGCATAGGTTCTGTCTGGTTTCAGCTGTCGAGGATGTGTTCATGTCCAAGAGGTGCCATTTTACATGTTCACTGTGTTGATTTCAACTGTCCCTACCTCCAGAGTATGTCTTCCAAAGGGATCAGCTACTACAGGATTCCTGTAGGATGTCCTGTAGTTGCTTCTCCTCCTGGGATGCAGGCTAAATGAGCAGGGCCATATTGCGGATAAGGACCGGATCCGTTGATGAAGAGTCTAGATGGAGCTTGGACAGGTAGAGTGTGTGAGTCTTTGCTACTTGACTGGTCACATGAAAAGAAAATTCTATCATTCTGAGGAAACTAGTGTTTTCTTGTATGACTGTGCAGGAACACATCACCAGGTGGGTGAAAGAGGTGCAAAAGGATGGAACAGGGTGCCATATGGTGAGGGGTTAAATAGAGGGGTGGATGCAGGCCTAACGAACTGATCCCAACCATTAGAGTCCCTTTCAAAATTGAATTTGGCACGTCCGAAGGTTCTATAGGATGTTTCCTATAGAAATACAGAACTTCCTGTAAAAAGCCTAGAACTTCTTGTAGAAAGCCCAAAACTTCCTGTAGAAGGTGGAATCTCGACCCGAATGTGATCAAATCCTAGGAAAGGTGAGTGGCCACGGAGGGGAGTGTCTGTAGGGATGTCTTGGAGCCTGGTATAGACCCCTATCCTCATTTTGCGTGACCCTCCTTACTTGCAATGTATTCCCTGCAACCTGCAATTATTTCACAAAGATTAGGTCTGTTTTTTCTCTTTTTCTATTTTCTTTTTTTTTCTTTCTCTCTCTCTCTCTCTCTTTTTATTTTTATTTTTTGTTTAGAGACAGCTAGGGCACCTCCATGAGGTTTTCACCCTCACTATCTGCCCTGGGCGCCTCGAAGAGAATTTCACCCAAGGATATTTTTATTCCATTTTCTTATGTTTCTAGAGACAACTAGGGTGCCTCCATGAGGTTTTCACCCTCACTGTCTACCCTGGGCGCCTTAGAGAGGTTTTCACCAAAGAATCTTTTGATTTCCCTTTTTTTATGATGATCAAAGTGTGGGTGGAATAGAGGCAGGGCCCTACACCACTACCAGCACTAATTTGTCCAAAGTTTCAATGAAATCCTACCTCAAAAGGGGTTTCCTGTAGATTTTCAATCGATGCCCATTGACGAGCATGGGGATGGCTTCTTCATCAATATTTCTGATAAGGACTGAACCATTATCATTGCATTTCTCCACTGTATATGGTCCTAGCTATCTTTTCCTCATCTTTCCTTTGAAATCCTTGTATCTTGAGTCATACAATAGTGCCCAATCTCCTGGTTGAAATTTCTTTTCATTAAGGTGTCGATCATGCCATATCTTCCTCTGAAGTTGGACTACTTTTGAGTGGAGGAGGGCTTGCATCCTTTGTTCATCTAATCCATTCAGCTGCAATAATCTTTCACATTGAGCATGGCTGAGATCTAAGTCCAACTGAGCTGCCACCCTCAATGTGTTGTACTCAAACTCTATGGACAATAAAGCTTTCTTCCCGTAGAGCATCTCATAAGGTGTGAAACTTGTTGTAGTTTTCCAAGTGGTGTTGTAGGCCCAGGTGGCCTCAACCAGGCGATCTGCCCAATCATTTCTGCTGCTGCTCACCACCTTAGTCAAAATCTCTTCCAATGCTCTATTAGTGACTTCCACCTGCCCATTTGGTTGTGGATGATATAGGGTGGAAGTTTTGTACTTGATCTTGTGATAAGCGAGCAAGTCTTAAATCAAGTTATAGGTGAACTGGCTTCCTTGATCGGTGACTAACTCTCTTGGGTAGCCAAACTTGTAGAAGATATTTTCCCTTAAAAACTCAACCACTTTCTCTTCTATCGCTGCATTGATTTCCTTTTTTTCTGCCCACTTTGTCAGGTAGTCGGTGCACACAATGATGTAAGACCTTTGTTTTGAAGGAGGGTTGATAGGACCCACAAAATCCATGCCCCACTTCTCAAATGGCTCGAAGGTCACTTGAGGTTGGAGGGGAATTTCATCCCTTGGATTCGGTTTCCCCATCCTCTGACATCGGTCACACTGGCTGATGTATCTTCTGACATCTTGATGAAGAGTAGGCCAATAGTAGCCTACTTGTAGAATTTTGAAGGTAGTCTTTTTTGCTGCAAAGTGGGCTCCACGAGGTCCATCGTGACAGGTGAGGAGGATGTCAAAGGCTTCCTCCTCCCTAACACAACACCTTAAGATCTGATTTGGGCCAAGTTAAAACAGGTTGCACTCGATCCAAGTGAATGGGGTGCTCTTCCTCACAATCCTACTCTTCTCCTTTGAGGATAGATGTGGAGGGAACTGTGCTGAGACCAAGTAATTTGCTATATCAGCAAACCATGGAGAGAGTACTGAGATAGCAAACAAGTGTTCATCTGGCATCTGGTCATCCACTGTCCCTTCTTCACTTGCAGGAAAATCCAATCTAGATAGGAAGTTAGCAACAACATTTCGTTTACCTAGCTTATCGACAATAGTTAAATCAAATTGCTACAGCAAAAGTAACTATCTAATAATACAAGCATTTACATCGGGCTTATTCATTAAATATATAATCGTAGCATGATCAATGTGTATGAATATTTGATAAAAATTGATGTAGTGTTTGAACTTGTTCAGGGAATGGACTACAGCCAGGAACTCTTTCTCGGTTACAGTATAGTTCATCTCTGCCTTAGACAGGTTTTTGCTGACAAAGTATATGGCGTACGGTAGTTTCTCCTCAACTTGCCCTAAGGTTGCCGCTATGGCTTTGTTCGAGGCATCAGTGTTGTTAAGTTATGGTATGTTCTATGCTTATAACAGTTTACTTATTTTACTTATTATATTCCACAGATTAGCAATCACATATATATAAAGTAAAGTGCAGATAGAACATTGAACGATTGATAGAAAACAAGCCAAGACAAGAGACACAAGATGTGGCGGCTAGCCAGGGACAAACCCCAATATGGGGAAACCCTTTGATCAAATCTTCTTTTATCTTCAATAATTCAGTAGAGGGAAATAGTACATAAATCTGATTTACATCAAATAAAAAAAATCAAAATTGGGGATATCACAAAAAATCGATTTCTAGAAGCAGAGTGTAGGAAAAATTTGATTTGCATAGAGTATAATTCCAGTAGGCAATGGATTTGTAGGATAAAGGGTTCCGGGGACCAGATCAGTAGATTCGGTGAGTAGATCTGAGCGCAAAGGTTTTGTATCAAGTGTTTTGGATATAGATCTGCACATGGACATGAAGAGAAAAGCACACAATGGGAATTTCTAGATTCTTAGAGGATTTCCCATTCTAGTTCTTAGAAGGAGGTCCAAGATTTCTAGATGCAGTAGGCTGTGTTATTTTTCCTGACTAGCTAGTTCGAGTTGCAGAGGTTACAGTTCGTGTGCCAGTTTCTGGAGTGTTGATTTGGGGTAGCATCAAATGTGCTCTAAGTATCAAATTTTGCAAGGACGCTTGGGCACATGTATTCCAAACAACCTAGAAAGCGTTTTGGGAAATTCCACCCAGAGATGATTTTATTAAAATAATTAATATTTTTAATGGAATTCCTATGTCTAAAATTAGGAAAATTAAAATATTAATGGGTATTAATCTAGTTGTGGGTGTAACTTCTAGAACAAGACAAAGATCAAGCCAAAACGATATAAGCCTTTGATTAGGATTTAATATAGGCGGTTAGTTGTCCAACATAAAGATATAAGAAGGGGCTTGAGGGTCATTTGGAAAACACACTGAGAGATCAAGAGATCAAATTTCTGAAGTGAGAAGTTCTCAGGAGGAAATTTAATTGAGGAGATTTCTTGCAGTTGAGGGACAAGGATAGAATCTAGAGAGAGAGTGATCTTCTAAGCCGGAGAATCATCAGCGGACAGTAATCCAGCAGTGGCAGCACTGAGCTAAAGGGGCTAACATAGAGCCATGCAGAGGCAACGCACAAGCCAAGAGGGAATCTGAAATTTGCAGAGGGAATTTGAGTTTCAGAAACTGGGAGCCGGGGTGTGAGACTGGGTTGGGTGGTAGAAATCAAATCTCCTGGGTTGCAAATCGACCAGCCAGAGCGTTGGCATTGTCCCCAGAGAGCTTGACGTTGGGCTAATGTAGATACAGTGCAGAGGCAGGGCAGAGGTAGCCAGAAAAGCTAGGGGCAATCATTTTGGGGCTATATCAGCCAAGATTTCCAGTAATAGTGTGAAGTAATCTCACAATTCTTCTCTGTCAATTGTATTTCTCTATAACTGGATTGTCGGGAGGGCATCTAGAGTTGTATTCAGAATTTGCTACTATTTAATAATAATAAACCCTCAGAACTGTTGCACCAGTTTTCCCACACTCGGTTTTTCTGGGGACATTTGTCCAAAAATAATAGTGTCAATTGTGTTGTATTTTCTTTCTTGTCCAGTCTCTTGTTTTCACATAATATTTAATTAAGTGAAAGATGCAGTGTATATGTTTCGATATTTTCCGTAGGAAACTGAAAATAATTTGGTTGAATAATTTAACAAATAGAATAAACATTATCAGCTACTGCAGTAGGGTTTCCTATTGAGGAATTTTCACATGGTACTAGAGCTGCAAGTGAAGCAAGAAGAGCAGAGCTAGTAGATCCAGCACTGAGCAGAAGAGGGAGTTCGAAAAAGCTGCAGGAAGCAGCAATTCGAAAACCCAGGGGGTTTGCGTAGTCCAAGTCGGGAGGGCATATTTTCGAGGCAGTCTCTCTCCAAGTGAGTCAATAGAGAGAAGGGCTCCCAATTCGATTATTTTTGGGGCAGAGGGAGCAATGTTGAAGCCTCAGCATGAGAGAGATGGTGGGACATAGATTTTCAGCAGGCAAATTGTTGGGCTGAAAAACGTCAGAAGAAGGAAGAGAAGCACCTTGAGGGAACTTTTCCTCAGCAGATTTCCTGCTGAGAAGTTTGTTTTCTCATTGGCTGAGCAGCAACAATGAGAAGCAGAGTAGAGATTTTTGAAATTTTTGGCAAATATGGCAACCAGTGGCTTGACAGGTTGGACGAAGCATCCAACTACGTCATCTGGAAGGCTAGAATGTCATTCCTTCTAGATGAGCATGCCCTCAAGACGTACGTCAATAGCATGGTGGCTGAACCTGCAGATGCAGATCCACTAAAGAAGTACGAGGCATAGATGGAAAAGGCCAAGAGGATGATCCTGGATGGAGTCAAGGATCATGTGATGTGTCACGTTGCTAGCAGAGGTACTGCTAAGGATATGTGTGATGCCTTGGCCACATTATATCAGGGATCTTCTAAGCAGCGAAAGATGTATTGAGAGCAAAAGCTGATATCTGCTCAAATGCAAAAGGGAGAGCGTATGGATCCATTCCTCACGAAGCTGAAGGAAACTCGTGATGAGTTGTCTGCTACAGGGCATACACCTCTGGGTTCATAGTTGGTTAGACTGGCCCTCAATTCTATCTCAGATGAGTGGCAAGTCTTTGTGGCAGCATTGTCGAATTGGGATGAGATGTGGGAAGCTCTAAAACAAGAGGCGCTGAGGAGAGACTTAGTCAAGGTCAAACTTGATGGAAGCAGCAACAGCAGTGGGTCGAAGCCCAAGGAGGAGGAGAAGAATGCAACCCTCACATCAAAGGGGCAGCAAGGGCAACAAAAACGAAAGAAGGATGCCGCCAATGTGAAGTGTTTCAAATGTGGTGAGATGGGCCACTATGCATCCCAATGTCCTTTAAGGAAAAAGGATAAGGATGAGAAACACGATCCAAAGGCTGCGCCCGCAAAGATCGAAGAGGAGGAGTTCGCCATGATAACCGAGATACCTCTAGAAGGGAGCTGGGCAGGATCCTTGAGGAGTCCACCTCTTGGATCAATACCTTGCTACGGGAGCCCAGTTTTGCAGTAGAAGGATGGACTAGTGTCAGATGATGATGAGGAGTGGTGGGGAGACAGTTGCAGTGGCTAGGAGTGCCAGAGTATGAGCATCATAGAGGTTAACAACAACATAGTAGATTCAGAGGGTTAGCGTTGAGACTAGCAACAGTCAGTTCTAGCATTCACGTGGTATCATATTGAACACAGTTAGATAAGTAATTTTGGATTTTATTCAGCTGCTTCTCTTAGCAACTGAGTTGCAATACAGATGTAGTGTTAGCAATGGCAGTGCTAGCAGCATAGCAGATGAAACATTTGAGAGGAAGTTGTAGTATTGGTAGTGGCAATGTCAAAGGCAGAAGTACAGTTAGAGTAGCAACGTAGTAATTGGTGGACATCGACAACGTAGAGGACGATGCTTCAGAGTCAGAGCAGTATGCAACAATGTATATTGCTAGAGCACATTCCTAGCTAAGAGGGAGTGTTGATTTGGGGTAGCATCAAATGTGCTCTAGGCCTCAAATTTTGTAGGGAGGCTTGGGCACATGTATTCGAAAACACCTAGAAAGAGTTTTGGGAAATTCCACCAACAGAGGATTTTATTAAAGTAACTAATATTTTTAATGGAGTTCCTAAGTCTAAATTTAGGAAAATTAAAATATTAATGGGTATTAATCTAATTGTGGGTGTAACTTTTAGAAGAAGACCAAGATCAAGCCAAAATGATCTAAGCCTTTGATTAGGAGTTAATCTTGGCCGTTGGTTGTCCAACAGAAAGATATAAAAAGGGGCTTGAGGGTCATTTGGAAAACACACTGAGAGATCAAGAGATCAAATTTCTGAAGTGAGAAGTTCTCAGGAGGAAATTCGATTGAGGAGATTTCTTGCAGTTGAGTGGCAGGGATAGCATCTGGACAGAGAGTGATTTTCTCAGCTGGAGAATCATTAGAAGAGAGTAATCCAACAGTGGTAGTGCTGAGCTAGAGCGGCTGACATAGAACCACGCAGAAGCCAAGAGGGAATCTGAAATTTGCAGAGGGAATTCGATTTTTAGAATCCGGGAGTTGGGATGTGAGATCGGGTGGCAGAAATTGAATCTCCTAGGCAGCAAATCAACCAGCCAGAGGATTGACTTTGTCCCCAGAGAGCTTGACGAGGGGCTGACACAGATACTGCGTAGAGGCAGCCAAAAAAGCCTAGGGAAATCATTTTGGGGCTGGATCAACCAAGATTTCCAGTGATAGTGTGAGGTAATCTCACAATTCTTCTTTTCTAGTTGTATTTCTTTGTAACTAGATTTCTAGGAGGGCATCCAGAGGATTATTCAGAATTTGCTATTGCTTAATAATAATAAACCCTTAGAACTGTAGCACCGGTTTTCCTACACTAGGTTTTTCCGTGGACATTTGTCCAAAAGTAACGGTGTCAATTGTGTTTTATTTTCTTTCTTGGTCAGTCTCTTGTTTCTACATAATATTTACTTAAGTGAAGGCTGCAGTGTATATGTTTCGACATTTACCATGGGAAACTACAAATAATTTGGTTGATTAATTTGACAAATAGAAGAAACATTGTCAGCTACTATAGTAGGGGTTCCTGTTGAGGAATTTTGACATGGAGAAGGACATCCGAAAGGTAGAGCGAGTAGTCTTTGTTACCCACCACTTATGGGTAGTGTATATAGGAGAAATTTTTTCTCCTTGATGGTCCTCAGCCGACAGCCCTTTGCAACTACCAGATAGCTCGATGTGGCATTGTCTCTGCCACCTGAGCCAGCGATGTGGTCCCTTGCCCACTTGTTATGATTGTATGTTTGAAGGTGGGCCTCCCGACCTAGAAGGTATGGCTTTTCATTGGTATAGTTGAGTAATTTTCCTTAGTTTTCATGAGCAGTTTTGGGCATAGATTGACTGAGGGATTCAGTGGAAAGAGTGGGCTAGGTTTGTACTCTTGTCTCCACTACTTGATCTCGTGGTTAGCCTTCTATCCTAGTCTCGTGGGCTCTCCTTTACTAGCCATTAGCTTTAGGGTTGGCACTAAATGGGAAACCCCAATTTTGGTTGCATGGTCCCACTTCCCGACACCATATACATCACCCCCTTCCACTCATTTTAGCCCTATTCATCTCTTTTCCCATCCAGTTCCACATTATAGGTACACACCTTGGGTTTGGCTTGAAATGATGCCCCATAGGTTGATGCACGTAAAAAGAAAAGAAAAAACATAATTTGGCCACACTCAATAGGAAATGTACCACAAAATGCAAAAGATGGCTGGGACATGCAAATTTAGCATGTGGGCAAAAGCCAAACATGAGCTCTACCCCTTTTCCATGGCCATCACCCAGGTTCCTATGGGACCTAGATGAGCCCCCTCCATCATTAAGGAACCCATGACTGCCCCAACCCCTGGTGAGAAATGAACTACCCCACCTTAAGGGGGTATCCACTACTATATGCTACACATCATGCTCTCATTCCCCATAGCCCTGAGCAGTTATGAAGAAAAATCAATCAAAGCCAAAAGGAATATGAAGAAGGGTGGAAAAAAAAGGTCAAGATAACTCGCGTACAATGATTTTCTCCCTCCTATACTCATATACCCAGGTGTGGGCTTCCCTTATTATAGCTACGCTTGTACCATAACATGTGGTCTAGATGATTTCCCTGATCCCCACTCTGTTCCATTACTTTATCATTTGCCACCTACCACTTGAGGGATGTGCCATGGACATATCAACCCCTTTAAAGGATCAAACCACCTAATAGGGTCCTTAGTTAACCCCCTTATTGAGCTTGGAGGCACTTGTACATGCCAAAGCCCGCTATTGAAGGGCATTCCACCATGAAGTGATCCATTGATTCCATGACTTGTAAGCTCTTTTAGGTGATTACTCTAATGATTTGTTGTATTGGAGGGCAAGGGGATGCATTGGATCTTATGCAGGATTGGAGGTGGGTCTCCATTTGGGGCTTGGTCTCCCTATATGGGGTCCTACCCCTCCAGAGGGCCACATTGGCCCTTGTAGGGTGAGCATTGAGAGCCATGGGCCTCCACCATAACGAAGAGTGTTCATGGATCTCCAGTACCACTCATTGATTGCTCATGCTCCACCTTTTGGATAAGGATGATGCACTTGGTTCACAATGCTCAGTCGACTCTACACATGCATCACACACTTGCCAAATGATTCGAGGTCAAGATGAGGGCTTATGTCATTATTTGGGCCCTTACAGACGGTTTACATCCACTTTCAAACCACTTGGAGACACATGAGGATGTCTTTGTGCCCTCCACACCCACTTGGGGGCACCACAGGGATTTTCTTGGATAACAAGGGTCCAACCCCTTGTACACTATGTTTGAGGTCGATTCTCACATCATGGCACACTCTGGACTTCATTAAGCCTCCTCAAAGGCCTAACGATTCATTTTATTGATCATTCAACCCTTTTGAGAGGCTTATAATTGTGTTAATGAGCTATCTTGGTGGGCTTGTCGCCAAGGGATGTTATTATTGCACATTATTTTATTATTTGGGGCTCAATTAGGCAAATCAAACTCCTTAGTCATTATATAAATAGAAATGAGATGATTCATTTTTATCATCATCACTTGGATTGGATTAGTATCTCTTATGAGATTTTCACATGTTTTGCTAGGATGAATTTTTGGAGCTTTTCTTGATGCACTATGATGTTTGGATTTCTCTATTGTCTTTTGTGCTTCTCTAATGCAAAGTTGATAAATGGATATACTCTCTCTCTCATGTAAGTCGTAATTTTAATGTAATTCTTGTTATCTAACTGGTTAACTGCATGTATGTTGTTATCTTTATTCTTGTATGGGTTAAATGTAATGCGAAATTATTCTAGAACCTTGAATAAGTGATCAAATGCATGCGTTGACCTTCGAGGGATTGGGTGAATATTCCTAGAGGTACCTCTTAGGTTAAATACCTCGAAACTATGTCTCCTTCGCAAATTTGAAGTATAAATCTCTATTGACCTAGTCGTTTCCCTTGGAGAGGCTAGCAAAGGTCAAGTAGGGCTCCTTAGCTCATGAAATTTCATGATCTATGTGTATCTTCACTAAGCCTGAGCAATAAGGCACTGATCCTTGTATCACTTTGGTGGTCAAATTTACCTCTCTTTTCCTCACTTTTCCAATTTGTAGACCTAACCCTAGAAGGTCACATAGGGCATCAAGTGAAATATTTTGTATCCATCCAAACACCTTGAAAATTGGTCCACAACTACATTGGGGTCTTCTCAAAGGGTCCTCCAAATTTCAATCAATTCTGACAATGGAATCCTGAGATATCACAAGCCCTAGCTCGAGGACCATTTCTCTCCTTAGGCTGATTTGCGTTAGTGTCCTCATTTGGATCATTGGATTCAAATCTCAAAAGAAAATTAGTATTTTGATCCTATTCTCCTCTCCAATTAGGTCAAGCCCCTCTTTGAGTGATCAATTCCATACCCTTGACCTAGTTTGGGTCTGCTTGGCTTCTTTGTGGTCCCACAACCTTGTAACTCATAGTCTACAAGGATTACATCTAAGCCATGTTAGGATATTCCGACACATAGGAAATAGTTAAGTTCAACTTGGTCTAGTATAGAGTTAGGTATAGAGTTAGGTAAAGTGTGTTTCTTTACCGTTGTACATTTTGTAACTTACAATCCGACGGTCACGATATGTAGTGATCCGACGTTCATTCTCTCCTCGGTATTACAGACACTTGATCCATGGCTTAACACCCGATTGGTCCATGATTCTATTTAAAGAGCATGGAGGGTCATTTGTAGGTTAACTGTGCATGAGAGAAGCTTATGTAAATTTTAATTCTTTTATTAATAAATTGCCTGAAGTAGCCACATTGGCGCAGGCCGTGGACTGTTTCCCTCTCTGAGGGTTTTAACCACGTCAAAATACTGGTGTATTGATCTGTGATCTGTTTGTGAGCGGTGTCCTTTTGGGGTTCTGTCTGAGGAACTTACCCTGTAAA
>APFE030892023.1:2108-14332 GCA_000404065.3 Pinus taeda
TGGAAGTCCTAATTCCAGCAGCATCTACCCTTTGGAATGTTTAGCTTTCAACCTCCCCTCCTCTGGCCCAAGGCCTGTATTTATAGGGTTCTAGAGGAAGTTATTTAGTTCCAACATCAATGGGATACTCCCTCTTTTGGATGGGGTAGCTCCTCTCTTGATGGGATAAGTTCCTCTATCATAGGGATGCATGAACCATCTGGAGGCGCTCAATACACGTCAAACACTCTTCTAGGAGGCTCTAGAAGTGACCACAAGTAACTTTTTAAAGATGAAACTCGCGCCTTTTGACCTTTACAGGGGTACGCACCCATCCTTTGGCTTACAGAGCGTACAAGTACGCAGGTACAATGAGTTTGGGATGCGTACACGCAGGAAAGGTAGAGAGAATCTGCGTACCCAGAGATAAACATGTTTTTTAGTGACTGTCTCTCTTTTTGAAGTTTGACATGAAGAGCAGAGGTATTAGGCTTGACAAGGAGGATAATATGACTATTGATGGAGCCATATTAACTGCAGATAGTCATGGTGACAAATTTCAGTGTAACAACCCTCATGTTGATAAGAAGGTCCACATGTCTCATGCAAAGCCTCTGATGGTCCCCAAGGAGCTGTGAAAAACTCACGGGAGATGAAGTCCTCCCAAGTGATACCCTATAAGCGACGCTGATGGATGACCATAATTCTGATGAGAGAAAAATGGTAAATATTGTTGAACTGATGTTGAGGAGTTTTGTGTTGCACTAGAGTGGTCATCCTTTCGATATTTCGGCACGTGAAGTAAGGGATGTTCATCATTTGTACCCGGGTAAAGTGCATTAGCAACCTGATATGATAAGCATACAAACGGGAGAACCAACCCTCATAGATGAAATACTTCATGATCAGTTTCATTAAAGGAGCATATTCATCTCTGAGGTACCGTAAAGGAAACACTCTCTTGAGTTGTCTCAAAACGATGGGCTTGATGTATGGTTCATAATGCTGTCGGTCAATTTGTTGTCTCTTGTTCCATTGCTCTCCAACGTTGGGAATATCGGTTGCTAGTGAAACGGATTCTGGTGTTAATGTGAAAGTGACACCAGCTAGAGTGGCTTGACCATCATGTAAATGTAGCACAAATAAGTGAGCCAACTCATGATGAAACTGAATGCTAGCAACCTTCTCACAAAATTCATAGCAGGATTGGTGTTGGAAATAAGACATGGCAAGTGGGCATGCCTGTAACTCAACAAGAGTTGTTGGCTCTTCTCGAATATGCTTGCCACCTCTATGAGGCCTCCTGAGTGCACGTGCCTCTGTTGGTGAGTCATTGTGTGTTTCCTCTTCATACTCATATGAAGGATTAGATGCCATCTTTGCTAGTGGATAAACTGTCTTGGAGCTGCTTTAAGGAGAAATAGGTGAGCTATGATGTTGAACTGTCTTGATGGAGTTTTTTTATTTTTTGCTACCAAGGGAAGGGTGATATAAGGGACTTTAGGGGGAGGAAAAAATAATGAGGGATTTAGGAACTGTTGGGGTAGGTTTAGTTAGGGAAATGGGAAATTGGGGTATGATTTAGGAGATTTTAGTATGGGTTAGGGTTTGAAAGTTTGCATTTGGGATTTTGGGAAAGGGAACTTGGGAGAGGGGATTAGTGAATTTAGGGGTATGTGTATTAGGGGCATGGGGAAATCAAGGGAAAAATGAAATAAGGGAGTGATGAGATGAGGAGATACTTGGTAACAAAACAGTAAAGACAAAACCCTAGGCAACAATTTTCTTTGGTAGGGTTTGATTTCTTCAAACATTCATCATGCATCAACCACCATGAAACAACTAACAATCTTGGATGAAAAACTATGAGAGAAGCTCAACCTACTTGTATCAATGGCAATCCATGCGTTTTGGGTGATTTTGGAGCAATTTTGGCAGTTTTAGAGCTTCCTAGTTGTGTGCGCTGCGCAACATACCTAATGCGTCGCGCCCAGTATATGCATTGTGCCTATGTAAAAATGAATTGAAGTTTGAGGCCCAGTGCGCCGCACCGGCTATATGCGCAGCGCCTCCTACCTAGTGCGTCGCGCCTCCAAAATTGGAACTTCTTGCTGCGATTTTGCTTCCTTTCTCCAACACAACTTTCACTTTGCTCAAATTTTCTTCTTTGAGTGCCAATGAGCTTTTTGAATTGTAAAGATGATTTATATACAAGAGCTTTTGATTTTTTCTTCATAAAACCCACTTTTATAATGTTTGCAATGTGACTTACTTTTTCAACTCTGTTTTTTGGGCAATTTACTTTATTTGTGCTTTTGATGAACTTAATGACTTGATTTTTTGTTTGCCTTACAGGGGATGGAGCAGCTGAAGCTTGGCAAGGTGACCAGGGTTGCCAATGAAGTGATTTACATACAAGAGAACTGAAATTACATGAATTTATACAACAAAAACCTAGAATACTATGTTTTTCCTCAAAAGAGAGTTTTGAGGAAAAATACATTTCTAAGCAAGTGATTATGAATTTATTGTTACTGGAACTTTATTTCAACCTCCTCATGCGCCTGCTAACCGTTATTGGACATTTTGAAGGCCTTGTTGATGAAACCCTATACTTAATGAAAGTGAAACCCTAGAAATGACTCTTGCAAATTTAAAGATAAACAATGACTGCAGATGATCTTAATGAATGGAAATGGGCCAACAAGTTAAGGACATGAGGGAAAATGTACAACAAGCCACTACTGTCAGATGATCCATGCTCCTAATGGAATGTAGCTAACTGAGCGAGACACCTAACATGCAATGCAACAAGAGAATTTGATCTTTGACGGAGGGATGAAGATACCGACACTGACAGGGGTAACATGTTGTAGGCCTTCACTCTACAACAATTTCCTTGTTAATTCAAAAAATTCATTGTATAGCCTAGTGCACTAGTCTAAATGATTGAGAGATCCTTAAAATGCCTTCCTTGAAGTTGAATTTATCAACCCATATAAAAATGGTAGCCCAAAAAAGAGGCCATAGAAGTCCTAGGATGTTTGTTCTTAGAAATGTTCCTAAAGGAAATTAAATTACATATTCATATAGATCCATTTATCTTAAACAAGATTTAACATGCATCGAGAGGGATCAAATCTTTTCATGTGAAAAATTCTTTCATCCATTGATAGATCCAAATGAATTTGTGCTCTTTCTCTATGTTAATTTTCCATGTTTTAAATGTTATATAAAGTATTGTTGACGGTGTTGGAACCACCAACATGTGAGGGGATATCCCTGGTAAGAAGTCCCAATTAGATCTCAAACCGTTTGGTGTAGGAGTCCCAACAGTGGGTCGTATGGTAATTCCTTGACCATGATTTCGTACGAAGGCAAGTAATATGACTCTGTTGGTAGCAAAGGAGTGATAGCTGTAGTGAGTCAAGGAAGGTGCATGAGAGGTTCTAACATACGAGGGTTGAGCTGAGTGCACCCCTTGGAAACTTGTGATATAACGCAGTTAAGAAGGGAACACACGAGCGAAGATGCATCACAACATGGAAGGAAAGTTAGCTAGCAATCCAAACTGATGGTTAAACCAACGTCACATTTCAGAAAGATTCATACATACATACACAGATAGCTATACATGCATGCGTAAGTAAACAAATACATATATCATTTAGAGTAAACCAGATAGCATAGAATAAAATACAACATATGCATGAAACATGCTGGCTCTTGTTATATTAAGAAGTGTAAGTTCTAGTCATACAATACATCCATGTCCAACCACTAGTTCCGACAGCAGAACGCTACAGCCACAATTGCCTGCTCCTCCAAAGAGATGTACTAGCTTTGTGTAGTGGAGAAACCAAGGCTCGTTACAACACTGTCCAAGCTCTATCCAAGATAGTCTTATCGAAAGCTTGGCTAACCAAAAGCCTTTATAATGAGTTATGAGGGACTATTTGTAGCAAAGGGTAGGTTGACCCTCAACATTCCCCTCTGTGACAGTTCAACTATCCTCATAACTCTTCATCTACTCTATGATTGTTACATCCAAAAATCGACACTTGACTTACACTTGACATGACGTTACAATACAATGCACATGTACCCATGTGAGATAAAATGGCTTAAGAAATCCATGCTAGACATCACTATGACTTAAACAACCACAAAAGTCCAACTCTTCAACATCCTCACGATGATCAACTGTAACATACTGATGCCAAGATCGGTAGTCCTTGATGGTGTCTGTGTGCTCCAAGGTGATATCTTTCTGGAACCTGACTCTTGCCTCCACAACATTTGGGTACACTGCTCAGGCTCCTCTGTCCAACTCGTCTAAAAGAATGCACATCATTGTCTTCAATACGGCTAGACCAACAACATAATTGTGCATGATGTCTACACTGATGGGAAAACCTGGGCTGGTGGCAATGCACATCAACCTGTTGAAGTATGAGTCAAGCTCTAGTTGGACCCGTGCCTTTGTCTTCACCTGGGTGAGAGTCCCAATAGATGGGATCATATGTGCACTCACCACAACATCCATACTCTTGAATACATGTGCATGGGAAGACTGCATACCAGTGATGAGTTGCGGTAGCTCTTCATAGTTCCAGATCTAACTCCAGATACATGCCTTCAGCTCAACTGCACTGGCCTTCATCATATTAGGCAAGTGAAGTGGGGCTCCTTTGTATCTCATTGTCCATGTTTGGATGTAATCAACAATAGCATGCAAGTTTTCCAAGATATGTTCTCTTCTAGCATATCTGTGTTGCCATCCGCTGAGATGGACAACTGCCTTATGCATGGTACCAAACTTGGAGTACAACGCTCGCATAACTATGTTAAGGGAAAATACTTCATCTAGTATTGCCTTCTTCATTTCAGCTCAGGCTGACACTGTCACCACCTCTCATCCTTGCTTGGCCGTTTCTAGCTCCTTAGCTATTTGCTCATTTTCAACTATCAGAAAGTGAACACTTGAGCTAGTGGCTTCAGCATATGCTCTGGTAGCATAGGCCAAGGCTGTTGGATGTTTGCGTACGTTAGACAGGATCACTCATTCCTAACCTTGTGCAGGATATGTATGATCATCTCGAGTTGACACTCTGCAAGACTACACAACTCTATGTTGAGACCCGTCGAATGAGATGTTGCGCATCTCGCCTTCAGGCTGATCTCATAGGATATTAGGGCCTCCTTAGTCACTTGAGACTTTCTCATATTCTGTATGTGATGAAGTGGGTAAGTCAACCCCTTGGTGATGAGGCATGACATATATGTCTTGTTCCAATTCCTATTGCTCCATATCCATATCCAACTATTCAAGTGCTTGCTTTATCTCACAAGAAAAGTCTTGCTCCTGTGATGGTTCACCCTGTCTGCTTGATGCCAGCTGTTTTGGTGATTCCACTACCTGTACGGGTGTTGTTTCATTTGTTTGCATGTGTTGCGCCCCTTGTTGTACATGTTGCTACTGCGCTTCCCTCTCCTGTTTGTGCATATCGTATTCCTTCTGGAGTTGCTCCTTCAACTCATGAAACCCCTTCTCTGTTTCTTTCATCCTTCTCTTCTCCCTTTAACTTTCCACGATTCGATTATCACAGTGTTGCCTCTTTGCCTCTATAGCCATAATTTCTTTCTCCACAAGTGGATCTGCTCAGAACTTGCAGCTTTTCTCTTCCTCCATGCGATCGACAACCTTCCTATTTCCCTTGTCTCGAACTGGTATGCTTGCCTCTACTTCTTCTGATGATCTTGGTGCTCTCTAGGATGTTGCTTCATGTTTCTTCGCTAACCACTCCATAGTGAAGCCAACCTGTTCATTGGGTCTGGAAAAAACTATGGAAATATCTCCATGGGTCCACCTTTTCCCAATGAAATGCCCCATGTATCGAGTTGAACTGTACTCTTGCGCACTGATCTCCCACAAGACAATGTGGGTCATATAGATTGTAACTCCGGAGGTCGAATGGATATTTCTTCATCTATTTTGCTTCGACATCCACATGCTTGAAGCTTTGTATCTTTTATAACCCAATGCGTAGCGGAAGAGCAGGCCAAGGTGACTTCTTCTTTTGGTGTAGTCTATCTATCAATCCTTCCAAGATGTAATATGATACTTCCTGCATGAAGAGTATGTCCAAGGCAAAGTTCGTTAGAACATGCAAAGGATTCTCTGCACTACAAATTCGTATGAAGGTGTCGGATGGTGAGGCATACCAATCAGCAATGTCTATCAGTGCTTCCATTTTTGCCTTCGATATGTAGGGTGGATCCTATTCCAATATCATCTTTAAGCTGGGGTGAAAAAATGATCGGACAACCATGTGATAACTCCTTTGAAGCTGCATTCGAACAACAACTTACAATACGTGTTCACAGCAGTCTCCGCCGGTGACCATGCCCACTCCAAGTCTAGGAACTCCTATTGGGCACCGATTGCATCTAAGATATAGGCGAACATGTAGTCTTCTTGCATACCTTTGGGTGATTGTCGAGCCCTCGTAACCTATTCCTTCAGCTGATGAGCCAACATGCTGGACCAGTTACCTGGTTTTCCTTCTCTGGCCAATTGGTCCAACACGATCACCCAACTCTTTGGGAAGGTTTCCCTGCTTTCTTGGCCATACAGTCGACATGAAAATATGACCAAGTATTGATATGCCTTCTGCAGTATCTTCGTCTTATAGATTTGGTCGGGTGTCAAATTGAATCCAGCTAGCTCCTTCACCCAATTCATCAAGATTTCTCTGGAGTTGGCATTGTTGTTGGGTAAGCTGAAGGGAGTCTTCATGATATTCACAGGCTTCAATATTTGATATATCTCATCATAATATTGTGCCCAAAAGGTTGCAATCTTTGTCCCACTGACACAACTCAAATTCGTCATTTTTGGATCAGTGTGTGAGATGATCCAGTGTATCATGTCAACACATGGGAATGCGGGGTATCTGCATGCAATTCGGTACAAGGCAGACTTGTGAATGTTCACATACACATGGAGGCCTTCGAGGTCTTCCTCAACTATGCCTGCGAATGCTTCATTGGCTACTTGTCATTTCAGCTTGATGTCCTTGTCTAGAAACAACTTGGTATCTTCATAGATCAGTAGACATGCGAACACTCTCTCAACTACTACTCCAACTACACTTCCATCAGTGTATTTTGATCCTACTCTCTAGGAGGACATTGATCTTGTACTACTGAGAGGCGGATGAAAACTTGAAAGATCTGGAGACAAAGTGACATGCATGGCAAGAAATATGTCAGTGAACACCAAAGCAAATTCGGGAATGACATAACACATACCTAGGGATTGATAGGAAAAGATTGCGCAATTTCCTCTGGTAGGCTGGGAGACTGGCTGCTAGACTTACACAAAAGGCAGTCTGGACTATCTAGGTAGGATGACTGGCTACTAGATTTGTGCAACGAACAATCCAGGCTAACTGCTAACTTGCTGAAATTGCGCAATGCACAATTCCAGTTGGTATTGACTGCAGGCATAGTGACTGCATTGCACAATTTTTTGGGCCAATAGTCACAGTCCCTCTGAAATGTGCAAAACATTCCTGGAGGAAAATTCCTAGGAAGAAATGCACATTTATGGGGAGGAAGACAAAGCTGTCCTTCTCCAGATTTTACAATGTTGTCTAGGTGAGGCAGAGTTCGGGCCAAGGCAGCCCAGACCCACCGACGGGCAATTGAAAGAAAATATGAAAGTGAATGCATGGCGATACTCAGTGAAGGCATAAGTGATTGATCATGCATGCAGACATTGGATGAAAGATTCAGAAAACAAAACAACATGCATATGTGTGAAGCGAGTCACCGAATCGATGACCGTTCGTGAAAAAAATGTCATGCATGCAATAACAATGAGATAGCAATGCAAACTTAAACGGTGCTAGTACAAGCTAGTATGCCTGTAAACGACAAATTGTGTTCAAAGAAATCAAGGAAACAACTGAAAACACAAAAAGCGACAAAAATGTTGAAAAAGACATGTTGAGACCACTTACCTGTGAATAGCTGAGCCAAGTGTGGCGAAGAGTCCTAGATGTGTTGTGGAATGTCAGATATTCAAGATCAAAGTGAAAGAATGAGGTCTGATGCTTCAAATAAATAAGTTTGAAGCTCATGACGCGCATGCTACAATTCTAGAAAAAAGTGACACTTGGAGGGAAGATTCTAAAACGATCTTTGCATGTAACCTCCAACTACTAATAATAGCTACCTAAATCATGGGATGCCTTTTGCATGTTTCCTTTTTCTATTTTGGGAAAAGCAAGCCATGCATGGAAGTCTAGTTTCCAACGTCCCGGGTGGAACTGATCAACCCAACTACACATGCATGAGGTTGCTCAACTGTTAGGAGAAAATGCACATTTCAGGATGGGAGTTGGGTTGGATGCCCATGAGATTTGTGCAATTTCTAGTTAGAGCAGCTGACTTTTGCCTAGAATTGCACAAATTCTGGGCTGAGTAGCCCTACTGAGGAAAACTGTGCAATTTTCACTGTGAGGGTTGACTGGGAAAATTGCGCAATTCTGGAGCCCAGCAGGCTGCTAGATAGAATTGCGCAATTTCTAGAGGGAAAGTTTGTTTCCCTCCAGAATTACGCAATTTCTTGAAGGAGCTGCTCAGCCTGCAACTAGACCAAGTTCAGGGAAACAACCTGTGAGGGGAATGCATCAAGCTTTGATCGATAGGCTATCTTTCTGCAAGAAAATCACTAAAGCTTGTGTACTTGACGAAGCAAGACATGGTTTTGTGAAAGGTTGGTAGGGAGGCTCCAAAACGAAGCTAAGGAAAAATTTTGGAGGGTGGTTGTAGCCACTACAACACTTGGTGATACATTGGTAGAACTCCAGCTCTCTGAATGGACCTTGTTCATGGAAAACAAGTCTAACACCTACAGAAGTATTTTTCAGTTCTTAACTCATCTTGGTTTCACGCTAGCTTGATTGTAAGATGTAGCATCTGCTAATCTATTGGTCGACTGACAAACAATCCAAGCGAAGGCAACACAATTTTTTAGATTGGGGTTGAGGGGTATATTGGGGCACAAGCAGTATAGTCGTCGGAGTCTTAGTTTCATCTCTAGTGTTTCTCTACTGCGAGTAGGCCTGGAAAGTACCCTGACGGAGTCACATAGGAACATAAGCATGGCTTTGCGACTAGCAAGCCTGGTTAGTATCTCAACGGGGTTACTTGCATCACCTCTCTATGTAGGTGTTATAGATCCATTTGGGCATATCAATCCCATCATCTAGATCGGTGTTTTAGAGCTCATCAAACCCTAATTTTAGTTGCTACATGCCCTAAATGATCTGAATATGAAACTACTTGAAAAAGGTTTTCAAGGTATTCAATTCAGTATTAAACATGTTTAAAACATTCCCATGTCTTGCAGCAAAGAAACAAATGAAGTTTTCAGCTGTTCATGAACCATTCAAGCATAGAAGAAATATTTCCTTTGACTGTTTAACACATCAAAATGAACTTGTTCTGCAAAATAAATCAACCACATATGCAAAAGAAGTTGATGAAGCAGTTCACCCCTCCTGGGCTACGTCTGCTGGGTCCAAGGCTCCCAAATGGGTCAGCCCTCATTTTGATTAAATGCTCAAAATGAGATTAAAGCTGATTAGAAGTCTCTACAGGCAAAATGGACTGTAAAATCGGATTCAGAACACATGAATCCTTCAGGATTGACTGCTGGTTCATCTCCAATGGATACTTGCAACCTGAAACAGTTCTCACAATATTGGGCCCTAGTGGCTCCTAGAACTTCCACGGCTCCAAAACCTGTGTAAATGACTTCTGATGGCAAAAAGACCTGTAACTTGATCTGAATATGAAACTACTTGAAAAAGGTTTGCAAGGTATTCAATTCAGTATTAAACATGTTTAAAACATTCCCATGTCTTGCAGCAAAGAAACAAATGAAGTTTTCAGCTGTTCATGAACCATTCAAGCATAGCAGAAATATTTCCTTTGACTATTTAACACATCAAAATGAACTTGTTCTGCAAAATAAATCAACCACATATGCAAAAGAAGTTGATGAAGCAGTTCACCCCTCCTGGGCTACGTCTGCTGGGTCCAAGGCTCCCAAATGGGTCAGCCCTCGTTTTGATTAAATGCTCAAAATGAGATTACAACTGATTAGAAGTATCTACAGGTTAAATGGACTGTAAAATCGGATTCATAACACATGAATCCTTCAGGATTGACTGTTGGTTCACCTCCAATGGATACCTGCAACCTGAAACAGTTCTCACAATATTGGGCCCTAGTGGCTCCTAGAACTTCCACGGCTCCAAACCCTATGTAAATGACCTCTGATGGCAAAAATACCCGTTCCAATGGCTTCAGAAGGTCGAATAGACCCAAAATCAAAAAACAATTCATCCAAAACGGACTTTCCTAGCCAAAGTTATGGCCATTTAATGGAAACTGCCAGTTTCCCCTAAAAAGACTCCAGCTAACTTTAGTGGAGCTCCGCCAAATCTGGACGCCCGCCAAAAGTTCCGCCATCTCCGCCTTAACCGTCGGCTCAATTTATGCATGTGACCACGTTGTAGTTGCTTGGCGGTTAGCATCGGATTTCGTGCCTGGTTATATGCTGGGCCTTGGTTCTGGGCGCGTGGTCATATGGTGGCGGAGGGCTGGCCCCCAAATTATTTTCCCGCCTGCGAGTTTTAAACTTCAAATATTAAATATTCCCGCTAGCTTTCAACATTGGAGGCTGTGGTGCGTTGGTAAAGTTTAGACTTTGTTACACACAAGTCGTTGGTTCAAACCACGAATGACCCATCCATTATTTTTATAACGTATGTGCCTTATGATGTCACCCTAGGCCATGTGGCGGCCTCCGAGCCTGCCATGTGGCATATTTTCATTGCCTGCCAGAAGAATATTCTCAGGAATATTCTAAAGAATATTCTACGGAATATTTTTTTGAAAATTCAAAAATTAAGGGTCATTGGGCGATTTTGTTTTTGCCATAACTTTCACATACGGCGACCATTTTTTGAACCGTTTGTGGCACCGGAATCGGAAGGACGAGCTCTATCCGGTCGTTCAGTTTCAAACCAATTCCGAGCACTTTCAGTTTTGAGCATTTTTCGACACTTGGGACATGAGCCCCTGATCACTAAACAAGTCACCCCTTTGAATTCCTCCTTCCCAAATAGTTTCATGACTTGAAGAGACTCAGAAATATCCTCTAGAG
The DNA here is from genome assembly GCA_000404065.3 of Pinus taeda. Classification (NCBI taxonomy): domain Eukaryota; kingdom Viridiplantae; phylum Streptophyta; class Pinopsida; order Pinales; family Pinaceae; genus Pinus; species Pinus taeda. The sequence goes on from APFE030892023.1 coordinate 13,333, forward strand.
GGACTAGCGCAGGGAAGCCCTTGTAAAGGTGCATTGCAGAGTAGTTGAGTTCACTGCCAAGGTGCTCTGCAGAGCACTTAGGCTTCCTTTCACTTGTGCTGGGTGAGATTGAGAGAAATTCACATAGGGTTTGGGGAATATTATTATCTTTTGGAGTCATCTAGAAGGTTCCCTCACTTATCAACTCCTATGAGCTCGAAAATGGATGAGGAATGAGTTAAGGTGCAACCTATGTAGGAATTTACAGGGTAAGTTCCTTAGACAGAACAGCAAAAGGACACCGCTCACAAACAGATCACAGATCAATACACCAGTATTTTGACGTGGTTAAAACCCTCAGAGAGGGAAACAGTCCACGACCTGCACCAACGTGGCTACTACAGGCATTATTAATAAAAGAATGAAAATTTACATAAGCTTCTCTCATGCACGGTTAACCTACAAATGACCCTCCATGCGCTTTAAATAGTATTCATGGACCAATCGGGTGTCAAGCCACGGATCAAGTGTCGGTAATACCGAGGAGAGAATGAACCGTCGGATCACTACATATCGTGACCGTCGGATTGTAAGTTACAAAATGTACAACGGTAAATAAACACACTTTACCTAACTCTATACTAGACCAAGTTGAACTTAACTATTTCCTATGTGTCGGAATATCCTAACATCCCCCCTTAAGAACAACTTGGGATAGGATTGAAGGATTTACAAATATGACACAATAGGAGAAGGAAGGAGGCACTAGAGGCTATCCCCCCTTAGTGACAACTTCCTGAACTCCAAGCATATATCGAAGTTTAGTGAACTTCGCCTCTGTGAGAGCCTTTGTGAAGATGTCTGCAACCTGATCATCTGTTGAACATTATTGCACTTCAAGAACATGGTCATGAATGAGCTTTCTGATGAAGTGCATGTGAAGTTCAATGTGTTTGCTGCGCTGATGCTGAACTGGATCTTTGCAAAGCTGAATGGCACTTTGATTATCACACCAAAGTGT
>APFE030892030.1:0-35458 GCA_000404065.3 Pinus taeda
ATATATATATATATATATTCTGATGATATGTTAGTGGTTGTAGGCATAGATTAGTTGCTTCGCTGAATGACTCACTTATAGGTGATGGGTGTGTACAATTGGATGGAACTGCATGGGAGGGGTGGGACAGTGTCCCTGACCGTACCCACTAGCACTCTTGTCGTGACTTGGGCTAGAAGGGTTGAAACACCTTCACCTTGAAGATCATGATGTCGTGGGGACAGGTCTCAAATTTGGGTTTCTCATGAGGATTTTATTGGGGGGCGCACATCAAGGCAAATTCCTTGATTCTCGATACCATTAATCTCACTATGGCAGGCAACATAAGAGATGATAGTGGTCTGTGTCGTTGCACGTATACTTTCCCCTTGTAGCCATTAGATGTTTGAAGGGAAAGTGGCATGGCACCCTTGGAACTTCAAGGGAATTTCTTGAAGGGCATGACCAACTTGGCACCCTTGGAATCATTAAAAATAAATAAATTAATAAATATAATCAAGATATGAAAACCCTGTAAATTAACATCAATTGGTAATTGATGTCAGAACCGAGATAATTAAATCAAGAATAAAATTTGGGTTAAAGGAATTATAAGAATAAATAAAATATTTTACCTTGAAAACTCTACATTTTCCATGTTGGAAAATATTACGCAGATAATGTACATAAGTAACTTAATTAAGTAAAAGGGGGAAAGAGGGACATAGATGTAAGTATAAATATTAGTTAAACTTAATTAAGAGGAGGGTAGCAAATTAAAATAAGATTAATAAATTTAAATTTTAGAGAAATTTAGAGAACTTCCATCTAGCAACAACCAACATAAGAATATCCGTTTAAGAGGCAAATTGAGTTAAATTAGGAAGTACTTAGGACATGAAATTTGTGACTTATCAATTGACTTTAGTAATGAACACAATTTAAGGAGTAGAAAAGGGGGATTGAGAGACAACTAGGAGAAGAAATAGGAAGTTTTGTTGGGGTGAGGAAAAATATAATTCTAATCTAAAATTTAAGTAAATAATTTTGGAGATCCTTGGTGAGAGAGTGACACATGGGTGGGTAAATAATAAAACTATTGGATTAACAAAAATAATTAATTATGCATGAAATACCAAGTGTCACCTATGAAGACTCCTATAAAAGAATGGGCAGATCATGGGAGAAATGACTTTTCTTTTGCCCTATTGTTGGATGGATGAGACTATGTCAGAGTAGTGACTACGAGCTATAGTGAGTTTGGTGAGTTAGAGGACTTTAGAGAGGGGAATCTTGAGCCAAAGAGTGTTCTCCTCTACCAGCTAATACATTCCTGCATTGTACAACCCCATTGCAGCTCGGGGGTCCGCAGGGAAGGAGAGTACCCAAGGAGTAGGTTGGGAGGTCAACCGATGGGTTACTGCATTTGGATTAAGCACGTCAATATTCATAGTTGGAGGCGAACAACAACAAAGGAGTGCAAGTAGCAACAAGGCAAAATTGAATCTCATCTTTTGGTGAATAGTACCTATGTTATTATAATTTTCTTTTATATGAATTCATTATGACTTTAGTTAGCAACATGTAAAATAGATGATATGTGTAATGCAGTGAAATTCATGGATGTTTTATATAAGTGATTAATATTTTTGAGTTCCCAATGCTAGTTTCTTCTGGGTGCATTCTTAGTTAAAAATAAAAATAAAAATTATAGGGTTGGTCCCTACAACTTCCTCTTTGATCGAACCATGCAAGAAAGCGGTCTTGACATCCATCTGATGTAGGCTCCATCCTTGCGATGCAGCAAGGGCTATGATCGAGCGAATGGTGGTGTATCGGGCAATAGGTACAAATATTTCATCGTATTCTACACATTCCTTTTGAGAGAAGCCTCAAGCAACAAAGCGAGCCTTGAACTTTTCTGTACTTCCATCAGGTCCATGCTTGATTTTGTAGAGCCACTTAGAGGTGACAACTGATTTTTCCCGGGGTCTAGGGATCACATTCTAGATATCATTCTTCATAATTGACTCGTATTATTCATTCATAACATCCCTCCATACTTGTTGCTTCACGACTTCTTCAAACGATGAAGGCTCATTTTGAATGATAGTGCTCATGGTAGTCAAATATTCTTGATACCTATTCAGCTTTTTACTTTCACAGAAAGTCCCCCCTTGGTGCAATGTGTCTCTCGGCATCTTCGAGAGTCTCCCTAAGCCATGAGGGTCTCCTTTTGGAGGAGGAGGGCTCATGAGGAGGAGGATCAATAGGATCCATAGGTTCATCAACATCAGGCATCGTTTCGTCTTCTTTTGCATCTTGATTTCCGGTGTCAGCTTCTTTGTCCTTCCTTAGGATAGGAAGGTTGTTTATCTTCCTGAGGGCCATATCTTCGTCGAAGGTGACATCATGACTTATCTCAACTTCCCTTTGACCAACCACATAAATTCTATAACGCTTAGAATTTCACTATAGCCCACAAAGATTCCTTTCTTCCCTAATGCACCCAATTTGCTTTTTTTTTTTTCTCTTTTGGTACATGAAAATATATGAGACTTCCAAAAATTCTAAAATGAGAGACATCGGGTTTCTTACTAGTGAACATTTATTCGGGAGTCTTGGAGTCCAATGCATGATGAGGGCATTGGTGTTGAACATACACGTTGGTATTTGCGGCTTCAGCCCATAGGAACTTCAGAAACCATTGATCATGAAGCATGGTACGAACAACTTCTACAATAGTACGATTCTTCCTTTCAACCACACCATTTTTCTCGGGAGTGTATGGTGTTGTAGCCTCCCTCTTAATGCCAACTTCTCTGCAATAATCATGGAATTCATTGGATTCATACTCGGTCCCATTATCAATCCTCAATATCGTGATTTTCTTCTCGGATTGTTTTTTGATCATGGATTTGAAGTGTTGAAACCAAGTGAACACTTCATCCTTCTTTTTCAAGATGTAGATTCAGGTCTTGTGAGCATAGTCATCCGTAAAGGTGAGATAATTGAAGTATCCTCCTAAAGAGTTTACGGGCATCATACGAAATATGTCGGAGTGGATCAATTACAATATATCTGTGGTCTTGCTATTATTAGAGGGGAATGGTCCCCTTGTAAGTTTTACTTCGGCACATCTTGGACATACACCTTCATGCTCTACTTTGAACTTGGGAATACCTATCACCATCTGTCTCACATCGGGTAGGGCCTTATAATGAAGATGGGAAAACCTCCGGTGCCATAGTTCAGATTGTATAGATGTGTTGCAAGACATGGATCCCAATGGACTTCCTCCAACTTGATACAACGCGTCAACCCTAAACTCAAGAGTAAAAACATCTTTAAAATTTATTTTCCAAACACGTACCTTTCCATCGATGAATGCCACCTTGAATCCTTTGTCCTCCATGGCTAAAATGGACACCAAGTTCTTCTTGATATCTTGTACATATAGAAGTTCTTGTAAATGAATCGTGTTACCTTGATTCAATTGAAGGATAATATTCCCTACTTCCGTCACAGGATAGGTGGCATCGTCTCCAAGGATAATCTCCAAGTTTGTCTCCTTCTCTATTAGATTAGAGAGAGCTTCCTTGTATCTGGTGAAGTGCCTTGAGGCACCACTATTAATTAGCTAATTCCCCAAAGTGTCTGGTGGAGAGGTAGTGGAGAGGTAGTGGAGAGGGCCAATATAAGATAGTACTCCTTTTGCTTATTGTTAACAACATTTTATTCTTCATACCTGGAGTTCCTTGCTTTCTTGGAGCGTCAACCATTTCCTTGATATCCCACATTCCTTTTTCCTTTGCCCTTGAACCTGCCATTCCTTTGATTTTTGTTGTTGTAGTTGCCCCTAGAATGATTGTGATCATCATCATCTGATGTGTCCCTTCTATTTGGACACTCCCTTGCATAGTGGCCAAATTTATTGTAAACAAAGCATCTGCCCTTCCTTCCACCCTTAGATCCAGGCTTTACATTGAAATGACCTTTAGACTCTGCATTATTTCTCCTTTTGGCATGAGCGGAGAAAGCAGCGGGGTGTCTTCTATTAGAAGGCATTTCTTGCATCACCATTCTTGTTTCTTCTTGAATGCATCTTGACATCAATTTTTCAAACCTTGGAATTCGATCATTATTGAGAATAGTGGTTCTAAATATATACCACTCGGGTGGGAGTCTTCCAAGGGTAGTGATAGTAAGTTCCTTTTCAGGAATTACCTCTCTAATCGAAAGTAGATCATTCTTAATCTCAATGATCCTTAAGAAGTAGGATTGAATATCCTCGTCTTTGCCCTTCTTAATATCCTTCAACTTATTTTTGAGAAATAAAATTTGGTTTGCATCACTAACCTTGAACATGCTGACCAACCTATTGTAGATCTCCTTAGAGTTGTTCAAATCAGAGATGTAGGCCACCAGACGCTTGTCAATGGAATCTCTGATAATCTTCTTTACTTTGATTTCAACCTTATTGTACTTGGTCTTCGCAGCAGCTAGTGCATTTGAAGGAGGCTTAGGGATTTTACCCTTCACATAATCCAACACTTCTTGTTCTTCTAAGGTCAAATCAAGAGACATCTTCCATCCATGATAATCATATTTTTCACGGAGCTTGTCTTCAGTCGGGAATTGGGATGAGGAACCCATTGAGCCTTTTTTCCTTGTCCAACTGTTTTTGGTGATTGCTCTTTCACTCTTGCTTGGGCTTTGTCTTCACCTCAGCTTTGATACCATGTTAGTTTTAGGTAACAATGATATGTTCTATGCTTAAGAGGAATTTACTTCAATTTCTTTATTAGCCCAATATCAATATCTAGATTAGCAATCACATTAGCATGATAGTAAAATGAAGATAGAAAATAAACATAAACAATAGAAGACAAGCCAAGACAAGAAGACACAAGATGTGGCACCAACGAGGGACAAACCCCAATGTGGGGAAACCCTTGATCAATTCTTATTATATTCTTCAATAGTTCAACAGAGAGAGAGATAGTACAAATTACAAATATGATAATTTATGACAGCAACAAGAAGCCCTAACCATAAAAGTCAATGCTGGTCAAACAGGGCAGAATCCTTCCTCTGAACAGCGTGGTCAAACCTAGTCAACTTCGGCCTCCAACAACAAGCCCAATCAACTCAAAATAGTCCAAAAAAGTCTAGTAAGAAACTGGTCAACAAAAGTCAAACTGTAACTAGCCCAAGGGTAGTAAAAGTTGGTCAAGTGAGAGGTCATATTGCCTCGATTTCAGTGCCTAGATCTGCAGCTTGCTAGAAAGGAGATATCTCATCCAATCTGCAGTCAAAACAGTTCAACACAGTCAAACAACAATCATGCAGTTCGGTCAACGCTGGTCAACGTAGTCAAACGATCAAACATAAAATTGTCCTCCTTCCTTCGCACGTGTGTGTGAGAGACAACTGTCTAGATTTGCGTACCCAATCACAAGAGGAGATAGAGATGATGATATGAGATGATGATAAAATGACTTGAAGTCTCCTCCTTTTATATGCAACATTGAGGATGAGCTAGGGGTTTGAATGTCTGTTTTGCTTGCTGGCCGACCTTGATAATTTTTCCATAATATAAATAAATTCATATCTTCATTTGTACATGTCAAAATTAGATGATCTTTAGATCAATCCTACACCTTTCAGAGAGAGAGGAATCCAAGAAAAATATCAGCTGTCATAAATAAGATGACCCATGTGGAGTTTGACCCTAGTTGCCAATTTTAACATGCTGTGATGAACTGCAACATATAAGGTGTCACCGACCACAGATGGTACATTTCTACACTATGGGAATAAATGAGCTGGAGTCGGCTGTGTGAGAAATCATTTGATTACTAGTCATTGATGTATACCTTTAACAAACACGAGACAACTCATCGATAATGATGATGAGAGTCAAGGTACCCTAGTACAATCTAACAAGTGCGAGTAAATGTGTTGAAGTCGAACACTCGAGAGAATCTATCAATCAGGAGACATTGATGTATTCTCACAATCGATAGTGAAGGACTCTACCACTGATGACTACAAACCCTAAGGTACTGAAAAAAGGACTCTAGATGTTGTTCCCAAAGCAATGAGTTGAAGTCCATGGGAAAAGATCTGTTGGAAGGAAGACATTTCTTCATAAGACCAAGCAAACACATCCCGAAACTCTTTAAAGAGGTCAGTATAAATCTTGATTTCTTCAAGGGAACATTCAACTCCGATGAAGACATTCTTGATGATAATGGGATTCCTAGAAATGTTCACCAGAATGGTTTACGAGATATTAGACATATTACCTTCGACAAAGATCCGTGATGGAGCCAAAGGATTTATAATTTTATGAACACTTCCAATTGAAGAAGGATCAGACAAATTTGATTCAACTTCATGCAAATCAGGGAGAAAATATGACCGATGATGCAAATCATCCCACAATCTTTTTGCACCAGTCATTGCTTTTAAATTGTCTTTTCAGATGGTAAGACAATGTCAAGGCAATCCATAGCTAAAGTAGAGTCAACAATCCAGATTGGAGCCACATCACCATCCAAATCCTCTGATGGGGGAGGAATGGGGTCAGAATCTACAAAATTCATAATAGATTGGTATGCGATCTCTACTGCAAATATATGATATGCTATTCCACCTACTTTCCCCTCTTCTAATGTGGTAGTTGGGGGGGGGGACTAACGGCCAAGGATCATAAAAATAATGAGTTCTGAATGAACCTTTTTGAGGAGCGATCTTGGAGGACGAAATGATAGTAATATGAGCGATAGGAGGAGGAAGATCAAAAGTACCCATCAACGAGGAATACATTCCAAATCCCAAATTCTCGACAGAATGCTTGGTATTGTTCACCAAGGGAATGGTAGAGTCAGAGGATGCATTGGGATTAGGAGAATAACCCATTTGATCAATTGTAACTATTCTCCCTTCATGAGGGATGCATAGGATGCAAAATAACGATGAAACAATGACATCCATTGCGTAAACCCAATTTTGACCCAATACAAGTTTATAATCAAGGTTTGCATCAACTATCTACCTCGACATTGACAACCTTTCCCCCAACACAAACATGAAAGGTTGGGAGAATTCCATGAGGCCTATGAGAATGACCATCAAACGCAGTAAGGAGTGTAGGGGAAGGAACAACTTCCAGGGACCCGATAACCTTCCAACATGACATCAACATGACGCACGTGGAAGCCCCTTCATCAACTACAGTTCTGGAAAGTCATGTGATGAGGGAGTCTCTTCTTAACACTTGACATATCAAATGTAATAACGAGAGAGTTTTTCGGATCTATTGCTCTGATTTTAGTGAGCAATGCACTCCTTTGTGCAAGACACGATTGGAGTACCTCTAATGCTGACATCGCACAGGAGCTATAAGCCATATCCTCGACAATAGAATAGTTTTGAGTAGTCCTAGCGTTGGGATTAATAGTCATGTTGGAAAATCAAAATATTATATTAGGGTTTGATTCTCCTTTCTTGATAATTACTTGTGAGTGTGTTGGCTTCTTTTACTTCTTTATTATCTTATCTTTCATCAAGAAATTACCATATTATGAGTGCATGAAGATCACAAAATAAGAGACACAAGATATAGGCACATGCCAGGGGCAAACCCCCCTCGAGGGGAAAACCTAGTCAAGATAATTCTTCCTTTCAATAGTATTCTTTGAGACTCTTAACCCTAGACCAAGACCATACTTTCCCTCCACACCATATCAGAATCCCAGATCTTCGACCCCTTCTAGCAACTTTGACTAGGTAGCAGCTTCCGACAACAACGAAATCTTAGGAGACTTCAATCTCCCAACCCAGACCAAGAAACAGAGAGAGAGAGATGCACCAAAAACTTGTTTTTCTTCCTCTCTATAGACTTCCCCAAACTCACACTTCTTTCGACCTCCCGACGACAGAATTCACACTTCTCCAGCTCTTCTTGAGATATCGGACTTGCTTGAGAGTGAATGAATGAAAATGACTTCGACCTCTTTGTATATATAGGCTTCTTGTGGGTCAAATGAGGGTCCTTAGGCTGAGTTGATCTCTCTTAGGCCGCCATGTTGTGAAGGGTACATAATTCATATTTGAATTGATACAAAACCTTTTTACATGATTCAAAAGCCAAAGAAGGGTCTCTTTGAATGTATAATGAATCTATAAACTTAATATTTATTCTAGGAGTCCACAACGGGAACTTTGACTAATCTAATGATGGCTCAAGCATGAAACCCATACTTTAATAAGTCATTGTTACAATAATAAAAATTCTTTTCTTTATTCTAAGTACATTACATAATGACTCAGGTACATTATTAAGACTGAACATAGTTACATTTTCTAACAAGTCGAATGTTTTGTAGAGCCTTTCGACATTCGAGGTATAGACTCAACTGCGAGCCTTGTTATTAAATGTAACTATGTTCGGTCTTCAATAATGTACTTGAGTCATTATGAAATGTACTTGTCAAAAGAATAAAGATTTATTTATTTATTATTATAACAATGAGCATGGGTTTCATGCTTGGGTCATCATTATATTAGTCAAAGTGCCCATTGTGCACTCCTAGGAGTAATATTGTGTTTATAGAGTCATTGTACATTTGAAGAGACCCTTCTTGGGCTTTCAAATCATGTAAAAAGGTTTTGTATCAAGACAAATATGAATTATGTACCCTCCACATCATGTCGGCCTAAGAGAGATCAAGTTGGCCTAAGGACCCCCATTCGATCCATAAGAAGCCTATCTATACAAGGAGGTCGAAGTCATTTGGAGCATTCATTCTTAAGCAAGTTCGATATCTCAAGAAGAGTTGGAGAAGTGCGAAGTCTGTTGTCGGGAGGTGGAAAGAAATGTGAGTTTGGGGAAGTCTTTAGAGAAAAAGAAAATCAAATTTTTGGTGTGTCTCTCTCTCTGTTTCGTGGTCTGGGTTGGGAGATCGAAGTCTCCTAAGATTTCCTTGTTGCTAGAAGCTGCTGCCTAGTCAGAGTCGCTGGAAGGGGTCAAAGATTTGGGAGGCTAACATGGTGTGGAGGGAAAGTTTGGTCTTGGTCTAAGGTAAAGAGTCTCAAAGAACACTATTGAAAGGAAGAATTATCTTGATTGGTTTTCCCCTCGAGGGGGGGTTTTCCCTAACATGTGCCTATATCTTGTGTCTCTTGTTTTGTGATCTTCATTCACATATAATATGGTCATTACTTGATGGAAGATAATATAATAAAGAAGTAAAAGAAGCCAACACACTCACAAGTAATTACCAAGAAAGGATAATCAAACCCTAATATACTATCTTTGATTTTCCAACAGGCCTCTCGATACGGAGTGGCTCTGGGATATCAGAAGCAACCTTAGCCTTAGAAGGTTCCGGCTCACCATAAGCATGCGATCTTGTAGCAACAACATGAGACCTTACCATACATACATTCAATGTGGATTCCCCATCTTGGTTGCCCCTTGTGGGGGTTCCAGTACTAGCATTAGCGCCAATAAGCATTTTCTACCATTGGGGAAAGGGTTAGTCAGCATAGCCTGGGAACTTGAAGAACCCTGTTGAGCTAACAAGTGTTGAACATCCTGAATATTAGGGAAAAGATGGGTAAGATTATCCCCATTACATAACTTGCATGGGAATTTTACTTTCTTTTTTGATTCCTTTTTTCCCACTCCAATATCATTACTATGCTTTTTTGCATTTCCCTTCCCAGTGTTATCTTTCTTCCTACCACACCCCTTCTTCCCATCGGATTGTTGGTTTCCTTTGGGATCTAAAGATTGGACAACATTAACTGCTAAAGTTTGGGAATAAATAGACACCAACGACGTAATGTGTGCTAGAGAAGCAGATTGTAAAGACAATTGCTGCAATTGATTCAACAGGTTACCCGTACTACTATCGATTGACCCTACAATTCCGCCGGCATGGGGTATCGGCTTGGGTTTGGCTAGATCGATCTTCGATCGAGGAGCATCAGGAAAAATCTTATAAAGGACTCTAGACTGAGAATAGGTGAGTTCTAACTGCTGGTCTCTAAAGATTTCCTGTTCTTCAGTGAACACTTCGAAGAGTGACACATCCTTAGAAATCTATGGCTGCAAATATTTCAAAAATCATTCCAGAAGAAACTCATCAGGGATATATGCCTTGATTAGCCTCTTCCTTCTGCGCCACTCTTGGATGTGGTCATAAATATGAGTTGCCTTGTCTTGTTCAAAATTGGCTAGAAGCTCAGTTCCATCATCATAATGGAAATGCAACTGAAAATGATTTAGAAACATAGTAGCCAATTTACCAAACGCAGAAAAGGTACCCCCTCTAAGCTCAATATTCCACTTTGCAACGTTTCTAGTTAGGGTGCATTGAAATAATCTCAACCTGATCGAATCATCGATCAAGGAGTTAGATGAGCACCACAAATGGAACGTGGTTATATGATCAATTGGATCCTCTCCAGACTTCCCTTTGAATTTTCGAATATCAGATGGAAGTTTGGTGGGGATCGGAGGCCAAGCCAGATTATATCAGATCAAATCGTTTGTCAATTTTGAAAGATTTGGCAAGTTCAAAGTCGCTAGGAACGGTAAGCATGGAGGAATAGGAAAATTCCACCCACCAAGAGCATAATTTCTGACATTAGAAAAATAGTATCCTATATTTGGAGAGGCACCAGATTTCCCTGGGTTACTCGTAGAAGGACATGAACCATAAGGAAATCCTTGTGGCTTAAAAGTATTCGGAGGGTATCCACCCCTTGCCGCATGGTAACCACACATAGGGCAGTTTCCTCCTAGCGAGACATTGAAAGAAGGGGAAAGCCCCTGATAAGGATTCCATGCACTAGCTAGCAAAGGAAAGACTTGTGAGGTCTTGATAGAAGGGAAGGGAATACTCCCCTGTTGACCAAATATATGGGATAAGTTCCTAGCCCCTAAATCACTAACGAACGGATTTTCCCATCCTTGACTTCCTTGGAAAGGATTAACATTCTGAGCTTGTCCAGAGAAAGGTACCGATCCTAAGTTCAAATATGGATTGGAAGGAGGAATATGACCACTTCCAGAAGCAAAATCTTGAAAAGATGCTAAACCACTTGGCATAGAAGTCATGGATGTGGAAACAACATATGGGAAGGTTGAAGGAACTGAAGGAATCCCACTGGATGGCATCTCGAAAGGATAGGCACCAGTGAAAGGGGCGGAAGGTTGGGTGCTCCCACTCGAACTCAGAATGGAGGTAGAGCCAATAGCTACTGTACTAGGCGTAACAAAGGATATAGGAATATTAACCCCTCTTGCAAATGAAGGAGGGGTTTGCACACCAAAATTATTAGTCTCCGTACTTATGCCACTAACATTGGCCATCGAAAAAAAAGGAGAGTGAACAGGGCTTGCCGGCTTGTGAGTATGGGTACCCACATATTCTACAACGTAAGGAAGATTAGAAGGAAGAGGTTCCGAAGGAGTCATGGGGGACTCATGGATGTCTTCAATATCAACCTCGTCTTCCGATTGGAAGAGCACCCTAGCAAGGGCCGAAGGGTTTTCATCCAAATTATGAACTTAAATAGGTTCACCCTGTGAAATCAGAGCCCTTGGAAAAGGATTAATCTTTGATTCGTCAACTTCTATTGGTTGAAAATCACTAGCAAAATTGCTCCTACGCCTTCTAGATGAAGGCTTTACACTCGCAGGTGAAAGCCCACGAAGCCTCCTAGACTGACGAACTAGTCGATCAACCACTTTTAAATATTAAGAGAACTTTTTAAAGACTCAAAAATAAAAACTTATGGCAGTCTAGCACCAAAGAGCACTCATTAAAAGTCCCTAAAGATACAACCAAACAAGCAAATTCTAGATATTTCCGCTTCGGGTGATTAGGACCAGAGACAAAACTACAAGAAAGAAAAGATAAGGACCTTCCGTAGATAGTTTTAGATAATTATGGCACAAGCCTACCAACGAAGGTATCAGAAACAATTACACTTACCTCCGACAATAGCCTTTGTCGGTGCAAGTACTTGAGCTTTGCAAGGGCACCCTCCAGAAGTACTATGAAAGTGATGCAATGTATGCCTCAGGTACCACGAGCATTTCCCCCCGCAGTCACCTATGCGCTCCCTAGGATAGGAAACTAAGGTCACCAACTCGTAATCAGAGGCATGGCGGAACAATTGTGGGCGCGTGATCCAACAAGTAGGAGACGAGGTATCTCTCTTTCCTTGTCTTCACTCGTCGTCGTGCTTAACTCTTGTGTTAGAGGAGCTTTCCCGGACAACCTAACGATACTGTATTTGCACTCTTTAATCAACTTCTATGTTTCGTTTTAGAGTGGCCTTGGAGAGTTTACTCTCCACACACCTATTCCAAGGTCCTAAATGCCCTAGACTAATTGATGTATCTATGACAAAAACAAAAATCTAGTTCATTTTAAATTAAGTGTTTGATTTTATTAGTTGTAATTTAGTTCACGGGTAGCGGAAGTGCAATTTGTGATGTTCCGACGCAAAACGAAACCAATAGAAAACTAAGCTACATGCAAATGCAACTTCTTTTTCTTCAATGAAAAGTGATCTCTACAAGGTTCTACGAGAAATATATGAAAGTAAAACTCCTTTCTTTTTTCTTTAAATACACTCACACATTCAACATCTATTGAAAGAGACTAAAATGACTAAAATGCAAACTACCTTGATGCATGCTAAAATGTCTAAACGCAAGATTCTATGGAATGCTCTCAATAAACAAATGTGTTCATTCAAAGATCAAAAGCCAAAAATTTGACAAACAAGGAGAAACAAATATCCAAGAAAAGATCCCCCAAACAAAGCCAAATTTCAACCTCAAGCAAAGATTTGCACACTTGTTGAAAAGCCAAAAAGACCAAAAAAACAAAAACCAAAGAAAAGAAAGTAAAAAAACAAATGTTTTTTCTCTTTTTCTTTTTAAATACTTACGAAAAAAGTTTCAAGAAGGCAAATCAATCAATCACTTCAAGATGAAAATCAAGTGAAAAGACTCCAAACTTCACAAGCCATAAACAATCACCAAGATAGTCAGAGTAAAGTGAATAAGAGACTAAAACACTTGAACAACTTAAATTGAAAGATACATAAAATTTCCAGAAAGATAGAAAGATTTCAGAGAACCAAAATCCTTCACTAAACTAAAATTGCAAAGACCCTTCTCAAATAATAAAAAAGAAACCAAATGAGTCAACTTCAAGAATGCAAAGCGAAGTAATGAAAAGATTGGACTATAAGCAAGTTGAGAACCAACTCACTGTCCCAAAAGCATAGAATGGTCAGTGACTTCACAAAGAAGGTCTGAAACCCAAACTTCAAATGCAAAAACTAGGTTGACATTTTTTTTTGCAAAATGAGATAAAGAAACCAACACCAACAAGAAACAAGACCATTCTAGACTGTAGATGATTTCAAGAAAGCAGAAAAACCAAGCTACACCCCTGCTTGAAGGAAAAACTTGAAAAATTCATATTTTTCCAAATATACGCGACTGTGTAATAATAGGCAAGCGTATACACGCGATTGTTTATGAAGAAACTAGCGTATATGCTAGTTTCTTTGGCATAAGCTGTGTATGTACGCTGCCGTCTATAACAGAAAGATTGTATATATAGAAAAATAGGGAAAAATAAAAAAGACAGACCTAATCCAGAAGATCTGTTAATTTTAGATAACAATGGTATGTATTGGAAATACTAAGAGGGGGTTGGGTGGGAGGTGAATCAGTATTTCCAACACATACCATTGTTATCTAAAGTTAACAGATCTTAGTATTTCCAACACATACCATTGTTATCTAAAATTAACAGATCTTCTGGATAGCAATTAGCACTTTATTAATCTTTTCAGAGAATTATTCAATCTTTAATTATTATTATTATTATTGTTCAGTGAGAGCAGGACAATAATGCAAAAATAGAGAAAACCCCCTTCGGGTCAAAAACCACCGAACTCTTTTCTAATAAGTTCTTTAATCTTCAGCCCCAACTGAAAAGAAAGCTACGAATTCCTAGAACTCTAGAAAAATATTCTTCTCCAGCTCCCACTAGAAGGACGCCCCAACGCGCTGATTTTATCAACAATCAGCTGAATGGATGCCCCAACACCCTAGCGAGTTAAAACTTTCCCTAGCACCACCCTACCACCCTGAAGTGTTTATAGGCCCCAACTTGTAGGTGAATTCATTCACCTGCCTAGCACCACCCTACCACCCTATAAATAAAAAAATAGAATACAAGATGTGGACTGCCGTACCAGAGACAATGATCCATGTTACAATGATTTACAATAAATGATAGACAATAGCAGGACCTACCCTTATCCCAACAAACTTGACAATACAATAGACTCTCCCCAATAATGCCTTTACAACTCTAGGAAATTTGACTCTTTTTACAATTCTAGACAATTTTGACTCTTAGAAAATGGGCTCTCGCACTTAGTTACAATGATTTGACTTTTGAAATTGACAATGCTTTAAAATATATGGACAACAATTGATGATGGTTGTTATGTCTTCAAATGATGTCCCGTAGCAATGCTTCTTTTAAGAGATGTTGATTTGACACTTCAGACTCTTTAATGCTTGCTTGGTGTTGTCCTTGAATCTTTTTCTACCTGCATGCAAATTTCCCAATGAAACCCAATCCCAAAGAAAAACAAATAAACACAACAATCCTTTAACAAAACTCACCTTTGTCTACAAAGAGAATTAGTACAATAGTACTAAACATACTAAAAATTAATGTTCACAGAAATAGATATGCAACAAAATGAATATAACAATACACGTGTGTCTCTTTTCTTGATGGCACTGAAATCTTAATGATGCTCAGACTTCACTCTTCTTGGGTGATCCAAAATTTTTTCGAGAGACTAGACATACCTACACTTGACCCCTTTGAAGACATTATACCTGACATGAGCTAGATATTAGACAATCCTAGAACTAGCTCTTAAAAGCCTACAAGTTGTACCCTAAAAACTATTGCAAGCCTTACTACTTACCTTGATGATATGCCTTATCCACAAATAAAAAACGAGCCCTAACTACCTGTGAACACAAAGTATATATACATATTTGAAACTTAAATGAAATAAGCCTAAGATTTTGCAATGTTACCTTAATGTTGTGGTCAATTTGAGACTTAAAATATGCTATAGGATTGAACCACTGAAGCTGGACTTGCTTTTACAAACATGCCTAAACACTATCCCTAACTAGAATTGATACTACCCTAAACTAGACTTAAAGAAATCAGACTTAAACTAACCTAAGTATAGGCCTAAACCAAGTAGAGATCAACCCTTTTTGTTCTTTTATGCCTTAGGTCCGAGACATAAAAAGGTGACTTTACATGCTCTATCTAAATACAAAGTAAGAAGGACCTGGACCGCGACTTAAAAGGGAATATACAAAACGAAATTTATAGACTCACTCTTCCTTATCCTTCTTGCTGTTCTTTGTTCTTCTTATTAAGGCAACCTCCACCAGAGATTCAAAATAGAATACTTGCTATAGGTCTATATGATAGATCTGGAAGTATGGATCTTCATTCTCCTTTGCAAGGTAACTTCCCATGAAATAAATCCTCAATCGAACCAAACCTTGACCCCTGTTGAATTTTAGATGCCTACGTTAATTGCTCCTTAGGGTGATCGAATAATTTTAGAGAGAGAATTTCTTAAATTATTTGTTCAAAAGCTGATCTCTCAAGTGGTTAGAAGGGTTTGTTTTTATAGTCATACGTTGGTTGGTAAGGATGACGTTAAGGTTTAGGAAGGGACTTTATAGGTGATTGTTAGATATTAGAGAGGGTTTCATATAGGAATTAACATATTAAAATATTAATTTTATTTGTCTTGTGTGCTAAGGAAGGGAGGCCGTGAGCCTTATGGGAAGAGATAGTATTTGTTAAGGTAGGAGGGATACTTTTTATGGGATAGAATTAATTTAAAATGCTTCCTAAGATGATGCTTTTATAATTACCCTTAATTTAATTGATTACTAATGCTTATTAATATTTGTCCACTAAAATTTTGAAGTCAATGATTGGCTTAGTGCATATGGGTCTACTTGAGTGTGAAGTCAATGATTGGTTTACTATCTTTGGATTTTCAAGTTATTCAACTTATATGTGGTGAGATTACTGTGAGAATCCCTGTCATATATTGAAAACCGTTGGTGAATAAGGTGTCATGACTCTACGCTTGGGGTTTTAGCCCACAACACTGGGTCTTCAACTTCAACCTCAATTTTCTCTGAAACCAGGAGGAACCACGAAGCATACCATATATCAATGTAAACATCTCGTCAAGGAGAATCTATCTAGAAGGATCTTGACACAAGATTCCATGAATTGCCATGTTAAATTTTCCATGGAAGATCAGGGTAGCTCTTGGTGCTGCTTGGGTTGACATCAATGACAACCACCTATTAACCTTGTTGGTGGAGGTGGAGGTTGCCGAGAAAACCTCCACCACTTGTTAGGAATCACGATTTCCATTAAACCAAAACCCACAGGTATTAGTCAATGATCGCATCACCAAAGATAAGGATCCACGAGAGGCGGTTAGTCCATGTCACAAAACACACAGGGAGCGTTGGTTTATCCAATGTCCAAAAATCTCCCCCCCAACACGAGCTGGGTGTGTATCGAACTCGTGACCTGCCTCTAATACCACTTGTTGGGAATCACGATTGCCATTAAACCAAAACTTGTAGGTATTAGTCAACGATCGCATCGCCAGAGATAAGGATCCATGAGATGCGGTTAGTTCATGTCATGAAACACACGAGGAGCATTGGTTTATCCAATATCCAACAATATGTTCTATGCTTTAACACTATTTACTTCAATTGTTCCTTTAGCAGCCGAATGACAATTTCTATTTATATCCAATAGCAATCACATTAATTTAAACACATTGACAATAATTGCAGATATAACACAAAAACATGTGCAGAAGACGAGCCAAGACAAGAGGACACAGGATATGGCTAATGCAAGGGACAAACCCCAATGTGGGGAAACCCTTTGAACAAATCTTCTTATTATTCTTCAATAGTTCAACAGAGAGAGAGAGAGAGAGAGAGAGAGAGAGAGAGAGAGTAGAAATATCAGAATTATATGCCCAAAACAATCCTGCCAAATCAACAGTGAACAACAACCAATGCAACCTTAACTAGAAAGTCAACGATGGTCAAAGTAGCCCCAAAAAGTCCTCCAAGCAGCTCAATGAACAACAAAAGGATTCAACCTTTCAAGAGAGTCAAAGTCAACCCAAAAACAACCCAGTCAACCCAGGAAAAGTCTGCTGTAATTTATGCAATCAAATCATAAGGTCACGCTAAAGTCAACTCAGTCAAACTGTCCCCAAACACCTTGAAAAATGTACCAATCAATGCAGCCTTCAAAAAACAAAATTTTGCCCACAAAAATGAAGTCAACTCATGGTCAAACACTCCAAGTCAATGATGGTCAACACTGCCCTAATTCCTGAAATTTTCGGCCTCCTAAACAAGTCCAAAAATTCGTCTCTTCCACATGTGCGAAGTAGAGAAGCCTCCAAGCTGTAAGAGCCAAGCAAGAGAGGAGAGAGAGATATATGTGAAGAGATGATAATGTCCAAATGAGAAAAAGGTCACTTCTATTTATACACTTCGTTGAGGGTGAGGAGACACATCCATTGGGCTTCATGAGCCTACATTTGACTGAGGCCGACCTTGACAATTTGTCCATGAGAAAGAATAAATTCAAAATTCCATTTCTGCTTGTCAGAATGAGATGATCTTTATATCAAAATTGGACCTCTCGAAAAGAGGAATCCCATGCAATAATCATTTCCATCATATGCTCTGTCCTAAGGTGGAGTTTGGCCATAGTTTCCAATTTTAACACTCCTCAACTAGGGAGAATTCCACCTGCCAAACCATTTGTCATCCTGTACCATCCTTGTCATCACTGCCCTTATCTTCTCCTCTGCTCTTCTTTGTTTTTCTCTGCTAAACCATGAAGAAATAATGAAGAAGAAGTGATCGAGAGTGAGTGATAAGATTATACCACTCTCTACTGACTAAAGTCTTTCCTTGATCCCATATCAAATTGTTGAACACCATGCATCCTATTCATAAGAATTACAACATTACACGATGCGTCCATCGGTAGTGCTATGGTCCCTAACCATCTTTTTCCAACTCATTAGCTAGATGAGAGGTACTTCCCATGAGTCCCCGACTCTATGGGTAGGATGTGTGTTGGGGCATCAATAGGCAAAGGTGAACCTCTCATCCTGCTCATATGCCATAGGATAAGGTGAACCACTCATCCTATGCATATGTGAATCGTAGGGGAAGGTGAACCACTCACCCTAAAAGCATGTGTCCGGGTAGGGAAAGGTGAACCACTCACCCTACACACATGTCAACCATCAAGGGATATCACAGGGGAAGGTGAATCACTCACCCTGTATCCAGCGCACTATTAGGGGAAGGTGAACCACTCATGCTATGGTCACTCATAGCTCCAAGAAGTAACCCACACCCCTAGAAGCTCCCAGAGCTCTATGCTTAACTCATACAAGACCCTCATAGGGGGGTTGTTCCACGACTCCAAGTCTCTCTCAGAAGGTTAAGAATTTGACCTTCCCCAAAGGCTTTGTGAGAATCTCTGCGACTTGCTCATTTGTTCTAATGTGTTGGAGCCTTATTGCTCCCCATTATACCCTATCCCGGATAAAGGGGTACCTGATATCGATGTGCTTGGAGCGATTGTGGAAAACGAGATTCTATGATAGGTGAATCCAACTTTGGTTGTAGCAGAAGATCACGGTGGTATTTAACACATGCTCAAATAGTTCAATGAAGAGCTTCCTCAACCAAAGAAATTTGCAGCAGGCCATACTTGCAGCAATGTATTCGGCCTCGGTGGTGCTTAGTGCAACCGATTTTTTCTTCTTGCTCATCCAAGATATAGACGTAGACCCCAAATAGAAGCAACATCCAGACATGATCTTACGATCCACCACACTTCTTGCCCATACAACATTTGAATATCCATGAAGCCTCAAATTTTCGACAATGTATCTCAGTGCATAGTGGATTGTGCCCCGAAGATATCTCAAGAGATTCTTAGCGACAAGCCAATGAATGTGATGAGGATCAACCATATATTGACTCAACGTATTCATAACGAAGCATATGTCAGGACGGGAGTTGACCAACAACATCAGGCCCCCCACAAATTGAGGATACTTGGTAGGGTTTTCTAATCTGGGCCCAACAACACTTCCACATAACTTCTTAAAGTTGAGTTCCATCGAAGTAGTCACGGACTTGCAATCGATGATCCCACATCTCTCAAGTAGCTCCACAATGTATTTTCCTTGAGAAATGAAAATCTCACTTGGCTTTTGCCAGACCTCCAGCCTTAGGAAATAATGCATCAGTCCTAGGTCCTTCATCTTGAACTCGGAAGCAAACTCCCTCTTGCATTGATGAATGAGAAGGTCATCACCAGTCAGAAAGAGATCATCCACATAAAGGACCAGAAGGCAAGGTTTGTCCTTTTCAAACTTGAAGTATAAGTTCGGGTCAACATCACTCCTTGTGAATCCTAGCTTCATAAGATAACTGTCGATCCTCTCATACCAAGCCCTAGGGGCTTGCTTCAACTCATAGAGGACTTTCTTCAATCTGCATACATGTGTCTCACGATATTGAACCTCGAACCCCTCAGGTTGTTCCACATAGACTGCCTCCTTAAGCGAACCATGCAAGAAGGCAGTTTTGACGTCCATTAAGGGCTATAATTGAACGAATGGTGGTATATCGGGCAACCGATGCAAATATCTCATCGTAGTCTACTCCTTCCTTTTGAGAGAACCTTCGAGGAACAAATTTGGCCTTCAAGGTTTTAGAATTCCCATAAGCTCCATGTTTGATCTTGTAGGGCCTTTCTGAAGTGACCACAGACTTGTCGTTGGGTCTAGGAATCACATCCCAAGCATCATTCTTCATAATCGACTCATACTCCTCGTTCATTGCATCCTTCCAAACTTGTTGCTTCACAACTTCTTCGAATGTGCAAGGCTCAGATTGTACAATGGTACTCATGGCAACTAAGTACCCTTGCACCTATTCGGTTTCTTGCTTTCACAAAATGTCCCCCTTAGTGCATTATGTTTCTTAACATCTTCAAGAGTATCGTTGAGCCACAAAGGTATTTTTCTTGAAGCAGAGGGTTCACTAGGAGGTGGATCAATGGCATCCATTGGAACTTCAACATCGGGCATCGGTTCATCAGACAAAGGTTCATCCTGCTTTTCTACATTAGCATCATCATTGTCCTTCCTAGGAATAGGAAGATATCATATCTTTCTAAGAGAAAATTCTTCATCGAAAGGGACATCATGACTTAATTCCACTTCCCTTTGACTAGGCACATAGATTCTATATGCCTTCAAAGTTTCACTATAGCCCACAAACTTTCCTTTCTTCCCAGTTTCATCTAGTTTGTTTCTTTTCCCTTTTGGCACATGAAAATATACGGGACAACCAAAAATTCTAAAATGAGAAACATCAGGTTTTTTACTGGTGAAAACTTGCTTGGGTGTCTTGAAGTCCAAAGCTTGATGTGGGCATCTGTTTTGGACATACATAGCAGTGTTGAAAACTTCTCCCCATAAGAACTTCAGAAGACCTTGATCATGTAGCATGACACAGGTGGCTTCTATGATAATACGATTCTTCCTTTCAACAACACCATTTTGTTCAAGAGTGTATGCAATAGTGCTCTCCCTCTAAATGCCAACTTCTCTACAATTGTCTTTGAATTCATTTGACTCATATTTGGTCCCATTATCGGTCCTCAATATTTTGGTCTTCTTCTCAGTTTGATTCTTGACCAAGGTTGATAGATCAAAATGGACCCATTGAAGAATATCGGTGGTTTGAGTTTCACTTGAGGGGAATGGTCCCCTTATATACTTTCCAACTTCACATCCTTGACAAACACCTTCATGATTTAAGTTGAATTCGGGCATACCTGTGACCATCTTCCTTACATCAGGTAAAATTTTGAAATTAAGGTGAGAAAATATCTGGTGCCATAGTTCGGATTGAAGGGAAGTATCACAAGTCATTTCTCCCAACAGGCTTCCTCCAACCTGATAAAGACTTTAAACCTTGAATCCAAGAGTGAATGCATCTCTTGGGTTCCTTTTCCAAACATGAACTTTCCGATCAATAAATGTCACCTTAAAACCTTTATCTTCCATCGCAGAAATATAAACCAAGTTCTTTTTCAAATCAAGTACATATAGTACTTCTTGTAAGTGGAGGGTTTGACCTTGATTTGAGTGAAGAGTAACAATCCCAATACCTTTCATGGGATAAGTGACATTATACCCAATTATAATCTCCATATTTGTCTTCTTTTCAACTAATTTTGAGAGGGCCTTCTTATACCCAGTGAAGTGCCTTGAGGCACCACTATCAATCAACCAATGGTCCAATGTATCCGGAGGAGAGGCGATGGAGAGGGCAGAAATAAGATACAATTTCTTTTTCTTTACAACATTAATGTCCTCATACCTGGAGTTTCTCGACTTCTTGGGAGGACGAACATTTCCATTTTGCGCAGTGGGAGCATTCCTCTTTCATTTGTTATTGAACCTATTGTTCCTTTGATTTCCATTGCCTTTGAAGTTGTTGTTATTTGATGTAGGAGCATTCAACTCAGCGATTTCATTACATTCTAGTTAACTTAGGGGGTCTTGTTTTTTCAATGAAGTTGGATTCCTATGTATGTAATTATTAATGTTTTGAGTGATTAGAATATGAATTAATTAGATATTGTGAGGATATTTGTAAATGCTCTCTAATGTAGGAGAACATGAATGATGATGAGTGATGACGAGAGAGTTAGAAATCAATTATAAGTCTTAGACTAGAAAGTGTTGTCATGATTCATGGAACTAGAGAGGATTCTTAGGGATTACTAGAGTTAAAAGTGGACCTAGAGGATATTCAGGGTTTAGTTCAACAGATTAAGGATCTGAACCAGAATTGGTTAAACATAACCTTTTGTATAAATGTAAGCTTAAAAGGCATAGTAGAGAGGTAGAGAGTCAGTCAGTCAGTCAAAAGTCAGAGAGACAGTTATTTAGGCCTACGGGCAGGAAAGGAAAGGCCACTGATATTGAAAATTAGGCCGAGGAAGAAATTCCTGTGTAAATGGTTGTTTATTAATACATATAACTCAATTCTGAGTTTGTATGATGTGTATTTGAATTATAAGTTGTGTGTGAACTTGAGTAATTCTGTGTAACGTAGGTCGCAGGTGTGTAGAATCAGAGAAGAATTGCAGAGAGGAGTGTTATGGTTTTACACACAGACAGTACTGGAGAAAGCCTTTAATGTTACAACGAAGGTGAAGGAAGCATAAAGGCGCGAGCGAAGATCGAGATCAGAACAAGTGAAGATTGTGAGGCGAAGACAAATACACAGGTAGGAAGCTGAATGGGCGATTACACATTAAGAACCAAAAGAACGTAACAGTGTTAAGGAACCGTTGGATCAATCAGATCAACAAATGGGGTTGTGTGCGATAGGTGGCTAGGATTAAATCGCGCAAAATAAAGTGAAGAAGATGAACAACAAAGATTAAGCGATAACCCTTTATTAAGTCGAGTTCTTTAAATTTTCATATTGAGCTTGTGGATGGTATTCACAAGGGGTAAGCAGTTTCTCGCGTGCCTTAAACGTGGTAAGTGGTCTTTCTGAAATTCACACGGTTAAGCTTAGAGGCCAACACGTAGCACACGGTGGAGAGAGAAAACCACTTTTCTCGCGTGCTCTCAATCGGATAACGGTTGTGCAAATATCTGCGTGAGATTACGCGATAATCGTCGGATTGAGCGAGATATCAACAATGGTGATCAGCCAAGCTTGTTGGCGATCAGGTGATGCGATATCTATTGGATCGGACAGAGCAGATCAATGGTGGAGATCGTTCGGGATAATTAACGATCGAGTGACGCGATAATCGTCGGATTGAGGAATGAGATTGACGACAGAGATTTAACGCGCTAAGGAGAGCATCGGTATATGTGCAAAGGTTTGAAGAATGGTGGAAAGGTAAGGTTTAAGTGTGGGTTTGAAATATTTCTATTATATGGAAATTATAATAGAAATAAGCGGGATTAGTGTATTTCAGGTTAAGTTAAGAATTAACCAAAGTTTATGAAGGGTTGTGTAAGGTTCCGCTTAAAGGTTTATTAAAGTCTAAACTTGGGATAGTTAGATGAAATATTTCCGCTTAAGGAATTGAACTTTGATAAATTGGGTTCTCATCAAATGTTATATTTCCTCTAGTTAAAACTTTGGCTTAAGAGAATTTTCCCTAAGTATGGAATACGTGGAATTCCCGGGACACACACAGTGTGACATGCAATAGAATTTGCATACTGTGGGTATATGCGGCTTAGGCTACATCATTGGGGCATATGCAGCTTAGGCTAGCGTCATCATCATCTCTTGGAGTATCCTTCTTGTGAGGAAACTCTCTAGAAAAGTGGCCAAACCTGTTACAATTGAAGCACCTTCCTTTTCTTCCTTCTTTTAATCCTGACTTGAACCCTTGACCTTGATTCCTTGGACCAACATTTTTCCTCCTCTTAGAATGAGTAGAGAATGCGGTAGGATTGTTTCCATTTGAGGGCTTGTCTCTTTCCATCATCCTAATTTCTTCTTGAGTTCATTCAGCCAAAAATTCATCAAATATCGGAATCCTGCCATTGTTGAGGATGGGAGTGTTGAACACATCCCATTCTCTTGTAAGAGCTCCAAGTGAAATAAGTGTGAGCTTTGTGTCACCATGACTTCTCCAATAGATAGTAGACCATTCTTGATCTCGATAATCCTCATGAGGTAGGATTGGATGGATTCTCCTCGATCCATCTTGATATCTTTCAACTTGTTCTTGAAAAAGAGAACTTGATTTCAATTATTTACTTTGAACACCCTAACCAGCTTGTCATACATCTCCTTAGATGTTTCCAAATCAGAAATATGGGCAACCAAAGGCTTATGAATAGAATCAACAATACTTTTCTTAGCTTTAACCTCACCTTTCTTGTACTTTGTTTGTGCAGCTACAGATTCATTTGAAGGAGGCTATGCTATTCTTCCTTTGACATATTCCATATCATCATTTTCTTCCAATGTCAAATCTAGAGTCATCTTCCATGGATGATAGTCGAATTTGATGAAATATGTAGTTGTCATTGGGACTAGTTCTGAGTCCTTGCCAACAATTTCCCTTAGTGATTGCTTTTCCTCACTCTTTCTTGGGCTTTTTCTTCACCCGAGCTTTGATGCCATGTTAATTTTAGATAACAATGGGATGTTCTATACTTCAGCACAATTTACTTCAATGTTCCTTTAGCAGCGCAATGACAATTTCCAATTATATCTAGTAGCAATCACATTAACTTAAACATATTGATAGTAAATGTAGATAGAACATAAAAACATGTGCAGAAGACAAGTCAAGACAAGAAGACACAAGATATGGCGGGTGCCAGGGACAAACCCCAATGTGGGGAAACCCTTTGATCAAATCTTCTTATTTTTCTTCAATATTTCAACAAAAAGAGAGAGAGAGAGAGTACAAATATTAGAATTACATGCCCAAAACATTCTTTCCAAATCAATATTTAACAACAATCAATGCGGTCCTAACCAGAAAGTCAATGATGGTCAAATTAGCCCCAAAAAGTCCTCCAAGCAGCTCGGTCAACAACAAAAGAATTTGACCTTTCAACAGAGTCAAAGTCAACCCAAAAACAACACAGTCAACCCAATAAAAGTTTTCTGTAATTTCTATAGTAAAATCAAAAAGTCAACACTAAAGTCAACTTAGTCAAATTGTCCACAAACACCTTGAAAACTATGCCAATCAATGCGGCCTTCAAAAAATGAAATTCTGCCCTAAAAAATCAAGCCAACGCATCGTCAGACAATCCAAGTCAACATTGGTCAATGCATCGTTAAACAATCCAAGACAACATTGGTCAATGCTTTCCTAATTCTTGAAATTTTTGGCCTCCAAAACAAATCCAAAAATTTGTCCTCTTCCATAGGTGCGAAGTAGAGAATCCTCCAAGCTGTACGAACCAATCAAGAGAGGAGAGAGAGATATGTGATGAGATGATGATGTTTAAATGAGAGTGTTATCCCCCACAATGTCCTAGGCTGATAAGGAAATCGACAAAGGTAACCATAGACCAAGCTTTCAGTTTGGTAGCTAGCCCTACCAAACTAGAGAGGGCTCTCTCTATGGAATCACAACCAAGAGATGACTCGATGAGAAAGGATTTTAGGCTAGATAGCTAAGCTCAGGTAGGTTTTGGAAAATTTAGGGTTTTGTTGCTGCATAAGGGATAAAAACCAGGTAGCTATGGCAGAGGGTCAAAGGATTACAACAACAAAGATATGAAGGAGCAAGGTAGCAATACTTTTGTGATGTATTTTAGGTTTTCTTGATGTAGTATCATGTTCAGATGAAGCATGAAGGTCTTAATGAGCATGACACATGAATTCATTAAGCAAGAGTGAACATAACATAAAATAATTTTCCATCAAAAGAGAGCTTAGTGAAAAGAATTATGTTTATCAACTGCAAGGAAAACTATTGAAGAGATGATGAATGGAAAAGGAAGCTAAATATCATTCGTATAAAGTAATAACAGAGGAAAAGCAACATCATAAAATTACTACACAGGAATTCCTAGATAATCGTTGCAAACTGTGTCCTTTGATTTCCAAAAATGTCAAATACAGGCCATAATGGTTCTCTCCTCAAATGTCCAACCCCTGGAAATGATTCCCTTCCATCTTATATAGGAAAATACAACATATGACACCTCATTAGGTTGAAAATTCTATTCAAGGCTCATCATAATTGGCTTTGATGAGTCCTCACTGAAAACTAGGATAGTTGAGACATTTTCCACAATTTAGGCTAAAGTTTAGGAGAGCATATTTTCCCAAAAAATACAATTTTCCTCATAAAGTGAGGCAAAAACAACCTAAGAAACCTAAAGTAAGATTAATAGATCATAAAATCTCGAATTTTCCATCATTCAGTACTTAAGAGGTTGCCAGATCAGATGGGTTGCACCAGAACCAGAAGGGTCGTGCCAGTCATCAAAAAGGTCGCACCAGCATGCACCAAAACAGGAAATTCTACAGAAGGCTCGCCCCTGTTTGAAGCCATTTTTAGGTATCTTCCCCAAGTCAAAATGGGAATCTGGAAGAACGGTAAACTAGATTCATCTGTCTAGTTTCTAGATCATCTTGAAGTTTGGAAACTAACCCATGGGAAGGCCCCCAAAAACTCATTCTCCTAACCTTACTCAGAAGCGCTACGCCAATCCAGATTTAGTGGAATAGAGGTGAAAAAGGTGATTTTTTTGAGTTTTTGATGAAAATGGGAATCCTTCATGCAAAACTAGGATTAGATTTGGCATGTAATAATCATAATGCTTCCATCCATGTAGAAACAACCTCATTTGGTTGTCTAGGGAAAAAGGTTTGTGCCTCAACGCGACGCTTCTGTGTGCCTTTTCCTGCAAAATTTCAAAAAATTACAAATTTCTCCAAAACTTTAAAAATTTGTTCCTTGGCTGTTATGGAAGATAAGATAAACATTTTTGGATGTTTTAGTCACCACGTTCACTCTTTTGCCCCTTTTTCTTGATTCCCTTTGCTTGTCATGGACCTCTTTTAGTTTTTCTTCCAATCTCTTGATTCTGATTTGTGCAATCTGGTTCCTTGTTTGATAGTGATGGGCCATGTGCCTCAACATCTGATTATCCCTGTTAGCTCTGTCAAGAAGCTTCTCCAGATGGTCATTTACTTTGCTGAGCCAATATTCCCTGTCTTCATTGATCTCCATAGCTATTATGTCTTCAAGACTCAAATCCTCATTTAGTAGGTTTTGGTCTTTTTCCTTCTGCAATTTTCCTTTGAGACCCTTTGTCCTAGGCCTCTTCCTCCTAACCTGTGTCTCTTGTTCATCTTTTTCATCATGCCCCAACACTGCTTTACCTTTGGACTCTTGCATACTAGTTTTAAACAATTTTTTTTCTAGAAGCAGCTGCTTTGCCTTCCGCTGCTCATTTTCTTGCTCAAGGAAGGGAATGATGAATTTGGCTCTTGCCACATTGTCCAAAAGCTCCATGATCTGAGAATCCTTCTCTCTGATAACTAGTTTTAGGTTTTGATGATCATCTTGGGATTCCAAGTCCACTATCTGTATGTCATGATGGATAGCCCCGTCATCTTGCAAATGTAATCTCTGTTGTGCTGATGTAGAAGGCTTGGCCCCTTCCACAATTTATGGAGAAAACACATGCATGTTCCCTCTTTGATATGTCTTGGTTACCTTAGGTCTAAATGCCTCTGAAACCTTTGCCTGCTTTCTTGTTGAACCATGCTTCATAGACCTTGTGAACTCAGGCCGTGATGATTTTCTTTTTCTAGGAGAAACAATGTGACTAATGACAAGAGTAGTCTTTAGTTTATCCAAAAAGGTTTCCCAAGTGATTCACTTGACTGAGAGCTGCTGCATAACCACAATCTTGATCAGGCTATGGTGAAACAAATTTGTGATATGAGGCTGTCCCCTGCTATGAATTTTTTCTGTCATCTTCACCACACTCTTAGACCAAAAGTTGCACAAATTAAGTGTTCTTGTAGAGGTGAAATGCATAAGTAACCTAACATGATACATGTATAATCTAGAGAATCTGCCTTCACATGTAAAATACTTCATGATAAGCTTGTTAAGCAGATGTCTAAAAGGAAAAACATGTTCAAAGGTCTCTTTGACATTAGGTTTTAGGAACATACTATAATCATCAAGGGAAAATTCCATGCCTTTGAATAGGTGTCACCATGATTTGGAATACATGTGGCTGAAGAAATAATACCTGCTGAGACACTGAACTCAATACCCGCTATGACAACTTTATATACGTTGAAATTGTGGGCAAAGATGCTTGTTAAAGGGACATGGGAACCAAACTCTATAACTTGCTCACAAAACTTCGCACAACCAACATTTCTGAAACATTTCTGGGCAAATGGAGAAGCATGATTTCTCTAAGGTTGGATGGCTCAAACCTTGAATGATGTCCTCGCTTGTGCACTTTCTTTTCACTCTCTTGTTCACTCTCCATAAAATTTGTTGAATGGTAAAACACTAGCCAGATGATGTTGATAAAACTGAAGTAGAAGTTTTCTCAAGGTGAAAATGTAGTGGGAGGCTAGGGTTTGATGGAATCAATGGCAAATGAGTGGTGGAATGATAGGAGATTTTAAACTTAGGGTTTTCTGGATGATAGATCACAGTGGTAAATCAGTAGAAGCTAGGTTTATTCACCAACAATTTGTTGGAGAGAACCCTGAGAAACAATCAATTCACATTGAGAAAAATCTTTGAAAGCATGGTGTAGATGCCCACTTACTATTTGCAGAAGCTTTAAGAATCCTTGAATGATCTTTGGAGATTTGAAGAAGTAAAAAATCTCCTTAAAAACAAGAGGAAATCCCCGTGGTTTGATCTCGTTCAGAAAGATTGCACTACCTTAAAAGAGTCACTTCTGGATAGAAGGGTTGCACTCCACTCATAAAGGTTGCAATCTGCACAGAAAGGTCGTGCTGCTCCACAAAAGGGTCACAATTCACTTAAGAAGGGTCACACTTTTGTCAAAAGGGTTGCATCTTTGCACAAAAGGGTCACATTTTGCATAGAAGGGTTGCAATTCACTTAGAATACAAAAAAACCCTCAATTTTCACCAAGTTTTCCTCCTGCACAATAATAAATGAGATATGCTTGGAAATTTGAAAGTGCAAATGAGTTAAAAAGTAACTCCTCTTACCCTTTTAAACTTAAATTGGGACCCTTGACACTTTATGATCTTTGATATTTGAAACTTGGTAACTTTATGGCCTTTTTTGAGACATTGAACCTTTTTGGAAGTTTGAAATGCAACCTTTGAGACTTAGAACCTTGAAGTAGCTATTACATATGAAAACATAAAACTACACTTGATATCAAAATTATTAAAGAAACTTGCTTATTACCACTCCTCCTTTGCCAGATTTTTATGCATGGAATGAGAGTTTGGTGATTGTGAAACCCTAATGACCTAATGGAGGTACTGAGCGGAATGAAGACCATGGTGACATGACTGAAGTGATGATGATGATATATTCAATGGTAGCACATCCAACTGAGTGATGGTAGTGACCGGACATGGAAATCTTGAAGGAGTGGATATACTCCTAGACACACTAACTAGTGATCAAAGTTTTTGCATGTAGGACCTAGTGAAATGAAAAAACTTGACCTTAAACCCCAATGGACATTCTAAAAGAGAACATTTGATCACTGGTGGAAGGAAAATCTGATTGACACTAACAGAGAGAAAGGTCACTTCTACTTATACACTTTGTTGAGGGTGAGGAGACACATCCATTGGGCTTCATTAGCCTACATTTCACTGAGGCCGACCTTGACAATTTGGCCATGAGAAAGAATAAATTCAAAATTCCATTTCTATGTGTTAGAATGAGATGATCTTTATATCAAAATTGGACCTCTCGAAAAGATGAATCCAATGTAATAATCATCTCCATCATATGAGTTGTCCTAAGGTGGAATTTGACCCTAGTTTCCAATTTTAACAAGATCAGATTGATTGCCCAGACTACAAATGAGTCAACAATATTGGAAAAATCAAGAAACAAGAAAGAAAAGCCCAGATCAAGGGAAAAACAACCCTTCTAGGAAATATGTGACTGTTTTCCCCAGTGGAGTCACTAGTTCCGTTGGAGGGAAAAACTTCCCTAAGGTAAGGGTTGAAAACCTCAACAAATCGAATGCAGATAATCAACTAGAAGCATACGTTCAAGCAAGGAAACTATACGAACTACCAAAGTTGGGTTTGAGAGGAGTACCCGTAGGTTCTACGTTTCATGTCGATCCCGTAGAGTCCAAACCCTTTGCATCCTCCAAAGCGAGTAGAACTGCAACACAATTCAAAGAAGCATATGCATATCAAGTAGTTCAAAGTGCGTGCATAATAAACATGTTAGATCATCAAACATAAACATATAAATATTGACATATTACACATGAATCATAAAAACATGAGATCATAACATATCAGAAACTAGACATAGCTTCTTTATTGATATCAACAAAGAGTAGTGGAGAGATACAACCTGATCCGACCACTGTACCAATGAAACGTTCCTTTGGATCTGTCCAACCCAAGCCTCAAATACCACCTCTCAAGCATGTGCAAAAGGATGCCATATAATGAAGGATGATCATCTATGCAAGGAAACAAGGGTTTCTTATGATTGGGAGTGCAGGAGGCATAGGGAAAATCAGACTTGACCTGGGGATCGAAAAGACCATAATGTCAATATCCTATCTCCTTCATCTCATTGGGCCTTTCCATGAGGTGTATAAATACCATGAGAAATCAGTTGATTCAGTTAGGCCATAGGCTACAATAGGCGGGATTTCGGTGAAACCCGTAAACCCTACTAAATAAATAGGATATTATTTTATTTTTTCATATTTTAAATAATATTTGCGGGTTCTATATTATGGTACCCGCGTGTGTACGCGATTTTTAAAGGGAAAAGTCGCGTATGGAATTCAAAATATTGTTTTTTAATAAATGATCAAGTCTGTATGGGAAAGGACTACCCAAGGGCATACCAAAGCATCAAAATGATAGGAGTGCTGAGTGATGCTATAACAAGGATCACTTTTGAAGGAAGACATCTTCATCAAGAAGACATCTTCTATCAATATCATCATAAAAATCAAGAAGGCAACAGATTGAAGATATTTTCATCAAGGAGTATGTTTATGTCCACATCTGAATCTATCAAAATGTCTTTTTGCAAGGAAAGCAACAAGTTGGTTGGGGCATCAAAATTTCTTGCATGGAAGAAGAGGACAGATTTAATCTTCATAAAAAATGAAGTTGTGGATCATGTTAAGGGCTCTATTACTAAGCCTCCAAAGGACGGAGCTCAAGCTCTAGAAAAGTATATGAAAGGGGAAGTAAGGGCTCAAAAAAAGAAAAATTTCTCATTGAATCCATCAAGGATCCCCTCATACCTTATGTATCAAAGTTGGAGATATCAAAAGAAATATACAATAAACTAGTAGAATTGTTCTCCGTAAGTATTGTTGGAGAAGTGATATCATTAAGAAAATAACTCCATAAGATGAAGATATCAAAGGAAGATGGAATCGACTCATACTTTATGAGGGTGTCATAAATACAATAACAACTATAAGAGTTGGGGGAAATAATGTCTGCTAAAGAAATGACCACCATAGTGCTCAATGCACTACCCGAGGAATGGGGCAACTTAACATCAAGCATCTATGGAAAGAAGGAAACTACCCCATTCAATGAACTTTGGTCATTGTGTAAAATTGAAGAAACCAGGATGAAGGAAAAAATTGATATGGGATCAAATGAGCGAGCACAAGCATTTGTTGCCATGGCTAAGAAGAAAGGAAAATTTGGAAGGCTTGGTCCTCAGAAAAAGAACTAGAAGGATATGTTGAAAATCCAATGTTATGGCTGTCATGAATATGGACACTACAAGAGAAATTGTTCTAAATCCAAGAAGGATAACAACAAAAGAGGAAGGGAAGAAGCCCATATCACGAAAGAAGTAGAAGAAGCTGAAAAGAAGAATTGAAAGAAAGAGGAAGTAAAAATATCTACTATGATTGAGATAATCTCCTCCACTAAGTTTCTTTCAATTTTTGTAAAATATAGCTATCATGGTAGGAAACATTAGAAGCATGATAGGATGCATTATTTTAGGAGATGGCATCATAATAACATACGATTGAAGCAAGAGCTCATAAGAAGCTTGAAATATAGCTGGAGTATAAGTCTATAGCAATCAAAGGAGCTCTTCATAGCCTCGTTGAAATCATAAGTAATACTTATGGGTAGTAGAAGATCATCTAGCATAGATTTCATCATACATCATCATCATTAGGAAGGAGCATTTGCGGGACGAGGGTAATCAAAATCATCTATTGGAATCTTCATTAGAAGGTTCACCTCTCTTGGGAGAAGCAAGTGTCTAGCTGAGAATTCCACCTTGTATTGGATTCATTGTTTAGAAGAATGATGGTATGGTGATAAAGGAATACAACATGATGAGATGGTTGAAGTACTCTTAATCAAGAAAAGGAAGTTGCTGAAGGAAGTCTAGATGACTAAAAGAAGGAAAGAGGTATGTATGCATGTATTTGATTGAGTCATGTCATCACATGGTTGCATGGGTAAATGCTTTATCTCATGAGAATGATCAAAGAAAAGGGATCTCCTCCTTTGGAAAGATAGATGAAGGCATGGTTCACATATTGACTAGATGAAATCAACATAATATGTCCTCAATGGAGTATGAGGTGGTTGATAATCAAGATGAAGGAAATATGGATAAAAGTTCCTGGGAAGAAAGATGTGAATCAAGAAAGAAGAGATCATAAAAGATGCAACTATGGTCACGTAAGAAAAGGCAATCATCATCTGATGACTAGAAGAATTGATCATGACATCTCCATAAAGAAGAAATACCATGATGAGGTCCGCAAAGGAAGGAGACTCTTGAAATACAAAGTCTTGGAAATGTGTTTATGAATATGCACGATGTTGCAGACAAGCTAGATGTCATGATGAAAGGCCAACACAAAAGGTAACTGTGATGTGATGTTCATTTTTTATTTTTAACATCTGGATGGATTGATACAGGACTACTGAAAGAGGATTGTAGATGTCACCTACAACTAGCACTCATGTGATTGGATGGAATATCTTGAAGGAAACATGACGTGGAAGAGGTCATTGTATGAAGGAAAGCCAGATGTGGACTAGAAGATCACTTTCAAGACAAGAGGAAGGATGACATGAAAAACATGAGGAAAGTGATGGATGGCCAATGCCCTACAAGATGAAGGCTCCATAAAAATGAAGATAAAATTCATGGCATCGAATGGAGGAGCCATATAAGCAGTTGAAAGTTCCACAATATCCACAAAAGAAAAGATCACTAATGATGGAAACATGTCCCTAGGTAAGAGGGAGTCTGGAACAAGTTTTTGGTTAAGAAGGAACTTGGAAACAAGTCCCTAGCTAAGAGGGAGCATGGACAAGTCCCTGGTTGAGAGGGGGCTTGGGTACATTCCTTTTATGGGAATGGGTACATTCCTTCGTAGGAACGGGTATATCATCCCTAGTTGAAAGGGAGAGATAGGGACATCATTCTTGTCTTCACTTGGGAAGAAAGAATACAAGATTGGGTAAGCATCTAACATCCGATACTCTTTGAGGATGTGGTAGGGCATCCAAGACAAAAGTAGTCATAGAGGACTGATATTCTTTGAGGACTGGGAATCCAAGATAAGAATAGTCCTAGAAGGACATACCCTGTGACCACCTAGGTGAGGTATGTTCCTTGAGAGATAATGATGATGGTGTGTATAAATCATTGGTATCGCCAACATTGTGCTTTGATCTTGTGGAGAGGTAGAGTTGTTAGTCAAGGCCTTGCTATGTGAGAATGTTGGATGATATGATGCTAAACAAATGGGTTACCAATCCGACTCTTCTTATGAGAATTATTCAGATTGAGAATGTCCAAGTACCTTCTATGGATTTTGAATACCTCCCTAGTTAAGAGGGAGTGTTGAAATATGTAACTAGGTTTGGTCTTCATAATGATATGAAATCATTATTTTATGTATTTAATGAAAAGAGAAAAATAATTTTATTATTGTTATTATTAAGGCATGGGTTTCATGCTCAAGGGAATTTATTTTTAGGTCAAGCACCCATTGAGTGCTTCTAGGGCTTGTCATTGAGTCTACAAGTCAATTGAATCACTGTCATGTACGAAAGACCCTTTTGGGCATGTTACATATTGTAAAGAAAATTTATTTGAGTCAAAAGACCCTCCAAGTCCTCGTCATGGCACAAAGATCAAGTCAACCTACATGAAGGGACAAGTTGGCCTAAAGATAGCAATTTGAACCCCTCAAAAGCTTATATATAAGAAGGAACTCGACCTCATTTGGACACACTCTCAAGCAAGTTCAATCTCCTAAGAAAAAAGATGGAAAAGGGACAAAAAAGAAGAAAAAGAGCAAGATCGAAGTTTTGGGCCTCTCTCTCTCTCTCTTGTGTTAATGTTTCTATAGTTTTTGGGCAAGAGGAAAATCTAAAGCTGCTAGGTTGAAATTTTGAAGCTGCAAGGTCGAAGCTGTGACGCTGCTTCTAGGTTGAAGCTATGACACTGCAATGTTGAAGCTGTGAAACTGGATCAAGGTCGAAGCTATGAATATACTAGGTCGAAGTTCCAAAAATTGTTGTTGGGGGTTGAATTTGCTGGAAAGTCCAAGTTTGTTGTTGGAAGCTATGAAAATCAAGAAGGAAGGTTGATTTGGTCTTGGAGAAGTCTTGGTCAAGGGTCATAGGTCTTGGAATTCCTCAATTGAAGTTCTATAAGAATAGAAGAGTTCTTGCGGGTTTTCCTCTCAAAAGGAGAGGTTTTGGCGCTGACTGATAGACTATATCTTGTGTCCTCTTGTCTCATTGTTCTTTATTGTTTGGTAGCTATTTGATGATAAGAACAAAATAATAATCAAGTTGAATAAGAAGATAATCAAGATAAGATAAAGATATCACAGACAATTATCAAAGTAAGAGAAATCACCTAGTCTAGCTGCCCCATAGATTTCTCAGCAAGTGTGACACACTTTCTTATCACAAGCCTTTACAATGATTTAGAAAGGGATGTAAGAAGGGAGACCAGGCTCTGTCAGTCTATTCCAAGCAAAGGAAATTACCTCAGTTCTTGGAGGGGGTTCCGTGGAAATGTGAAATGCCCCCTTGTGCGGTGGTGTTAGCACCTAAATCCGCCTTAGGCTGAAGGAAGGCAAAATTCAGGGTAACCACAAACCACGCTCAGTCTGGTAGCTAGCCCTACCAAAACAGAAGAGGGCTCTCTCCGAGTCACACTCAGTGAATAGATAAACAAAACGGTCTGAGATAAATTACAATGAAATGTTGATCTTAGGCTAGTAAGTGAATATGGATACAAGAAGTGATTTTTATGAATGACTGTGTTTCTGGGATGGTATGGGACCAATGGACCTCAAATGAACAGAGAACTTAATACAAAGGCACAGATTACTTCGTGAGGCAAGATAGGCGGAAAGCCTAGCAATTTAGTTTAAGATAGTGCGGAATGGAGAGATTGATTAAGAGGGTGAAAAGGGCATGGACAACATGAATCCTTTTCAA
>APFE030892030.1:44263-55548 GCA_000404065.3 Pinus taeda
CTTTGCCACTTGGATAGATGCCCATCTGGAGTGAAAATACTTTAAATGCCACCTTTGGTGTCGAAAAAGTGAAGTGTAGATGAGAGGGCCCACTTATGAAAAGTCGCGAATTGAAATTTCGCGAAACAAAGGCAAATTGGGCCTTTTTTCCTATATGCGCCACGCCATTTTCTATATGCGCCGCGCCACTTTTGGGCCAGTTTTGAGGCACTTGCAGGAGTCCAAAATGTGCCCAAGTTTGCTTGTTGGAAAGCTTGTCCTATCTACTTTCCAACCCAAGTAGAATTTTTGAATTTGGAGCTCATTTTCCCCTCCAAATATTCATTCTCCCAAGACTGCTTCCTATTTGTCAAAATAAGGGCAGTGAGGCCATTTTTTGGGTGTTTTTGACCTCCTGGAGATTCAAATCATGCCCAAATTTCTTGCCCGAGTGCTAGTAGTCATGATTTTCCATTCTGAATCCAAAAATGCAAACCATTTCTCGTTTGGATCTCCCAATCCTATGCGCCGCGTCGGTGGCGCGATGCATAGGGAGAAAAAACCTGTGTTTGTGCCAAAAAATTTCCATGTGACCAAAATTGTCCAAAATTTCTTGAAATTTGGGCTAGAGGTTCTCTAAGAGGCACTATGCTGGGCCACAGAAGCTTTAGCCAAGATTTGAAGCCGATCTTGCTCTTTTGCCTCTTTTGTTGCTCTGCTCAATTTGGCCTTCAAGCTCCTTATCCAGGCCTTTGCACTCATGTTCCATGCCTTGTAATGACAAGCCATCCTCCTCAGTATGGTTTTTTCTTTGTTTTCCTTCTCCAGTAGTCTCTCCAGGTGGATATTGATCCGCTCTAGCCATTACTCACGGTCATTGTTGATCTCTTGCTCCAAGGTAGTGAGATCGATCCTCCTTTGCTGGGTAGCTTGTTGATTCTCACGGATGCTTTGCAGCTCCATGATTGCCTGCTGGTCATCAAGCTGCTTGTTCCTCTGCTCCAGATACTTGATGATCCATCTGGCCCTCTCCACATTGAGTGACAAGTCTTGGATCTCCGTGTTCTGCTCCTGAATGGTCATCCTAAGTTGGGCATTCTCCGCCTTTGCCTCATCATCCTGAATGAGGATGACATCGGTCTCCTGTTCACCTGATGGCCCCTCATCATGCACAGGCCTCTTTCCCTTGTCCAATACTTGTGTTGTTGATGCTGGAAGTGAGGCCCCTTCCACCCTAGGTGGAGATAACACTCGCTTTGCTGCTGCAAACAAGTGCCTACTGCCTCTTTGATATGTAACCAAAAGTGGCATGGTAGTGGTCTCATGGTGCTCATACTGATGAAAAGGATCACCCATCTCCTGCTTTGGCTCTGATAGTACCTGTGATGTGCTGAAGAAGTCATGGGAGATGAAGTCCTCCCAAGCAATGCCCTGCAATCCCAACTGATGATCTACCAAAATCCAGATAAGAGCAAAGTGATACACGCTGTTAAGCTGCTGCTGAGGGGTCTTATGTAGCATGAAGGTGTTCATCCTCTCTATGCTCCTGCATATGAAAAAGGGGAGGTTCATCATCCTCACCTTGGTAAAGTCCATGAGCAATCGGATGTGATAGGCATATAGTCGAGAGAACCTCCCCTCACAGCTGAAGTATTTCATGATCAATCTCATGAGTGGATCATACTCATCTTTCAAGTATCTGAAGGGAAAGACTCTTGTGAGCTGACTCAAGAATCTGGCCTTGATGTAAGGCTCATAGTGTTGCCTATCCACCTTCTTCTTCTTATGCCACTTTTCTCCAACATTTGGTATATCTGTTGCGACTGATATAGTTTCGGGTGTCAATGTGAAAGTGACCTCGGCCAAGATAGACTGACCTCCATGTAGATGAAGCACAAATAGATAGGCCAACTCATGATGAACTCTAACATTTGCCACCCTTTGACAAAATTCAAAACATGCTAGGTGCTGGAAACATGACATGGAAAGAGGGCATGCTTGTAATTCAGTGAGGGTAGTGGGCTCATCCCTGACATGTTTGCCACTCTTGTGATTTCTCCTGGGAGCCTGCTCTTCTGAGGATGAGTCACTTTGTGTCTCCATCTCATACTCTGACGAATGCTGTGTTGTCATGACTGCTGTGTGTATTGTACCTAGGCTGCCCTTTGATGATGGTGCGAGGCTGGGTGCCTTTGTGATATCTGTCACCAAGGGGAACAATGAAACAGGGAGTATTAGGAAGGGAGTAATGTAATGGGAATAGGGGTTATAGGGAGAAATTTGTTTAGGGATGTGGGAGGAGTTTGCGTATTTTGATAGGGTAGGGTTTGGGGTTTTAACAAGGTAGGGTTTGGGGTGTCATATTGACCAAATAGTGGAGGGATAGGGGAGAGGGTTTGGTAGTAATTTAGGGCAGGGATATTAGGAAAAATGAGAAAGGGAGGATAGGAAAAATGGTAGGTGAGGGGAAAATGGTGGGTGGAATGGAACCTTGGCACTAACAACACACTTTAGCAGCCCTAGCCATCATGGTTCTTGGTGATTTATTATGGTTGATTTTATGCATTTGGTTGCATTCAAACATCGGTATAAACCATCATATCATTGATAAAACTTGATGAAAAAATGATGTCAAAGAGCCTACCTTTCAATTTGATAGGCTTCCCAAAAATTTGGAGGTGATTTGGCCTTGTTTCGGCCCTTGGTCTGTGCGCGCCGCGCCTATGGAAAATTTGAACTGCGGGCAGGCTCTGTGTGCGCCGCGCCCCTGAGTATATGCGCTGCGCTCCTTCAAACTGCCTCCAACTCACTCAAACATGCATGATGCACACTCACACCCTTTGCAACGTTTCTCCAAGGCTTGGATTAGCATAATGCCT
This sequence comes from Pinus taeda, assembly GCA_000404065.3. NCBI lineage: Eukaryota > Viridiplantae > Streptophyta > Pinopsida > Pinales > Pinaceae > Pinus > Pinus taeda. The sequence continues at coordinate 47,122 of APFE030892030.1, forward strand.
TTGATTTTGATGAAAAGTTGTATATATAGCCTTGGAAGTGATGGGTTAAATTTTTGCTTCCTTGAAAACCCATTTTTCTAATGTTGTGTTTTGACACTTTTTCACTTACTTTAAAACACATTGATTTTCACTTTCCCTTTGAAATTTTAGTTCAAATGATGAAATTTTCAACACTCTTTGTAGGGATTGCACGACAGGACATTTGGCCACGGAAACCATGACTGCATCTGAAGAAATCAACTGAAGACTTTTTTGAAAATTTTGTCATAAATGACACTGTTTGACTTTTCTTCAAAACAGAGTTTTGAAGAAGAGTCGAGGTCTATCCACATGACGATGAAGCTCTCTGAATCATAACTGTGTGAGGGCCTCACTCTGGCCTGCATGGATTTACTGGACATGTTCAAAGGTCAAATTGATGAATCCCTAGACCTAAACATCGAAAATGACTTTTGTCCTTTAAAGGACCAGACCTTGACTGTCCTGGACTTTGATGACTATTGACAAAAGACCTGAGCCAGCAGGAGCCAGACATGAGGGGGAATGACTAGCATGACCTTCTCCGTTAGATTATGGCATGCCCCTAGCGAAATGCAGCTGGGTGAATGGAGCGGGACACCTAAAAAATGAAATGTATAAAGAGTTTTGATCTCTGATGGAGGACTGACCAGACCGACTCTAACAGGTGGAATCTGAAGTAACAAGAAGAACATGAGCGATATTAACTTCACTCTCTAAGGGGAGAGTGGGATCAACCGAAGATAGAATCTAGTCAACCATTTCATCAACCAATGGTTCATCAGTTTGAGTGGTGTGGGTTTCACTCTCCAAGGGAAGATTGGGATTGAACGAACTTGGAATATGATCAATCACTTCGTCAAATGATGGTAGGTTGGGATAAAGCTTACGTTAACTAGTTGGAAGTTGATGTCGAGAAATAGTAAGGTTTTCCAACAATTTTGAGGCTTCATCCATATAAGGGCAAAGGTGAGTTTGATGATTCCCTTCACATAACCTATAAGGAAACCTAAGTTTACCCTTTTTTCCAGAAACTTCATAATCACTAGTTGAATGACGAAATTAAGTTGATGAGAATCTTTAAACCACACTTCTAAGACCTTAGGAATATCGGGAAAATTAATATGAAGGTGGTAATCCTTACAAATATTGTAAGGGTATTTGAGTTTGCTGTGTATGTTGGAGGGTTCTTCTACACTATGAACAATGACAATAATGATTGGTTGGTTTTCTGCTCCCTTATCTTGCTTCTTCTTCCTCTTCCTTTTCTTCTTTGTGTTAGCCTCCTGGTTACTAGCATTAAGACTTTCAGCAGGTGAAGAAGAAGAAAGGGAAGAAGTCACGATGGTTGACAAGGGTAAAGGACCAACAAGAGGTTGGTATTGTTGAGGTGAAGTGTTTAGTTGAGGTGAAGCAACTTGGGTATTTGCAACTAACGAGGTTGAAAAGAACCATACCAATAAGCCTATTGTGAATTCACGAAGAGACAACGTAGCCATGTAAGGAGGATGAACATTTCCAAAGCAAGGAAAAGGACTAGGATCCATGTTAAAAGGGGTTCCTTGATTGGTAAAATCTGGAAATGTTGCCATCAGATTCAACCTATGGTCTACTAAACCATGAATTTTAATTAAGGTTTTTAACAAGATAAATTAATCATATTCATAATTTACACCTAAGTTCTCACTAAAAAGTTAAAACAAACAATAACACACACTAACAAATCTAAGGAGTCAAAACCATGCAAACAACCTTTTCACAGCGAAGTCACTAGTTGGAGATGAAACCCAATGTTGCAAAGATCAATTTGAAAAGTGGCTATAGATAGAGTGGGTGAAACCAATTACGCTGACAACTTGCTTAATGGTCATGAAATGGTGCAAGTAACTTGACATATACCATCTTGTATGAATTACCCTCCAAGAAGGCCCAAGGCAGTCTATTAAACGCCTGTTCTAGGTGCAACAAGGACTTCCTCCCCGTTGTTACCTTGGGTAGAAGCCCTAATATTATGGTCACTAAGGTTACCTTTTATAGCATCATTTATCACCTTGTATACTTGATGCTCTGAGTCATGGCCTTAGGCAACCCTTTCCCTTCAGACTTGGTCCATTTTCTAAAAAAACATTATTTTAAATTCCATACGCGACTCTGCCCTTCAAAACGTGTGTGCACATGTGGGTCCAACTATACCCAACCTGCGTATATATTTTGAAATATTAAAAAATATAAAATCCCTATTTTATGGGCAAGGTTTATGGGTTACACCAGAAGCCCACCTACAGGAGCCCGTGGCCTCACTGTATCCCAACTGAAACAATTGTTTTGGGGTGATATAAATACACCTCATGGGAAGGCCTAAGGGGGAGAGAAAGATAAGATATTGATATTATATCCAATTGGTCCCTAATCAAGTCTGATTTTTCCCTGTGCCTCCTGCACTCCCAGCTTAAGGAAACCCTTGTTTCCTCATAGAGATGTCCATCTCCTTTATATGGCATCTATGTGTATGCGTTTGAATGAGGATTGTTGAGGTTTGGGCTAGACGGATCCGGAGGAAGGTTTCGCTTGGAGCCATGGTCGAATCAGGTTGTATTCTTCCACATTCTTTGCAGACATCAATAAAGAAGCTCTGTCTTGTTCCTGATGTGATGAACTTTATGTTTTAATTCATGTTATGATCTATTTGTGTATGATTTCATGTTTTATATCTATATGCTTATATGATCTAACATTCATATCTTGAACATGCTTTGAAATACTGCTAGTATATATGCTTTTATGGAATGAGTTGTAGGTTTTGAAGCATTGGAGGAAGCAGAGGTTTGGACCCTAGGGAACATCCTCAAATGTAGGATCTACGGGTACTATCTCTTCATCCCACTTTAGTAGTTTAAGCATTAGGATTACTTGTTTGCTTGCTTCTTGTTGGTGTATGCCCTTCGATCTGTTGGGGTTCTCAACCTAGACCCTAGGGTGTTTTATCTAGTAACATTACCACATATACCAACTTGACTTGGGGGAATAGTAGAAAGTCGGACATACACGCAAGGGTAGGAAACCATAAAGCCCGTATTCCCCTTGGGACTTTCCTCCCAAGTGATCCCCAAATGTCTTTTGAAACTGTTCATAATCTGTGTAAATCACGCTACTGTAACCAATAAAGCAAGGTTGATTACTTCACTGGGTCCGATATGACCTCATGCTTGATTCCCTTGTCAGAGGAGATTCCCAAAGCCAAAATGTAATAAATGGAATTATTCTCTACCACAAGATACTAATGTTTGTTTGCATCTTTGGAAATTTAACTCACTCTCCTATTCCAAAGCCCTACAATCTAATCTAATGTAGGTGTAATGAGCCCTAGAAATATACAAATTCTAATTTATTTTATTAGCCTTGTTTTTTAGGCTGCTTTTGATGAAGACACAATTGATGATATTATGACCTAACTCAAAATTGAATGCAATCGAAAATGATAATGTAACATTTTGTCAATTCGATGAATACTAACTATAGTAAGGAATGAGCGGTTTGAAGCAAAGAAACAAGTGCAACATTTAAAGCAAGAAACATGAACCATTTTTTAAATGCAAATCAAAGAAAATCTAAGCCAAAAAATGCTTCACCCATGAACTACAATACACAATTTTTTCTTATCTTTTTGAAAAGAAAATATTCAATGGAAATGAACAAGATTTTTTTCATAAAACTCTCCAACAAATGGATCTTTGAAAAAGTAATCCCAATGCGGAAGAAGACCATAAATACTTCAATCAACAAGTAGAAACTAATTATATCAAAGGAATGTAAATGGAAACTTTACATAAACAAATATAATTTCCATAACAAACCAAACAAATAAACAAGCTCAAATTAATCTATCTTTTTGTGAAAATAATATAAAATTATTTACCATAAACACATTGAATTCTTAATCAGATCACTGAAAGAAGATAGATTCATACAACCAATTTCCAGAAGTAAGAAACTATCTTTTGATAGATCAACAAAACTAATCAATTCCAAAAGATTAAATATTTAAAGATAAACAACTTACACAAAAATACAATTAAACACGACAGTTCAAGGTAAGGTTGGTTTTTTAAGATAGACAACAGATTCAGGAAACCACATGGAAAAATAAATTTCAGACCTAGCAGGAAAAAACCCTAATTTGTTTCGCTTTTCTAAGGTTGTCGTAGGTAGATTGTTCCCACCAGTGTGGTATCACAATTATAACACAGGAAAAATGCGACAATTGTCGCTTTGTTGCTAAAAACAGAGTGTGAAAACTATGATACACAAAGAAAAAAACTCAAGAAGTCTAAAAGATCAGGTTTTAAGAATCAAAATACAGTCTCCAGAGCTACTGGAAGGCAACATAAGGCAAATGAATCCACTGAAGAACTAGACGTTCCCCAGTATGGTCGCTAGGTTTGTTTGGCGGACAAATTGCTCTTCCAAAGATGAGCAATCTCCCTAGATTTAAAAATCAAATCTTGGTGCAAGGGGCAAGCTAAAAGGAGATTTACATCGATACACAGTCGTCCAATTTTTTTTATTACAATTGCTGCAAATTTATTTGGTAGCGCTCGTTCTCAAATTAATTGTTCAGTCGCTACAAAATAATTTGGTATCTCTATTCGCTACAAGATGATTTGGCATTTCACTGTCAAAATTTGGTATAGCGACTTATGGGAAGATGAATCAACTCAACTTTTACCCAATCCAACTCTCAACATCCTTGACTTGCTCCTCAACACATTAAATGATTTCACTTTCCTTTCTTCTTCGGAGTTTGCAACATTATTACAAATTTGTCAATCGAACAACCAGTCTAAGAGGGTTTTCACAAAATTCCAAATAGGGTACTCTGTCTCTATTAATGGCACTCAAATCACAGGGAAAAAGCCACACATTCACTACTTTAGGACACAATGACACATTCCTTCGTGGGTTTTAAAGCTGATACAACAAGAATCCAAAAGATAAATGGCTTATCACACAACGAATAAAGCCACAAGGTTCAAATTATTAATGTAAATCGATTCAACAAGTTACAGGTTCTCAAATTAATGAAACACACATGAATACAAATTCAATTAATAACAATTCATAAGCATAAATCAACTTGGTTTAATCACTGGGTTTCGAGTCAACCTTAAACGATACAAACTCATAGTCCCATTGTTATTCATTTATGCCATGCACACATAAAATACCTTCCAGTTCACACAGATTGGAAAGTACAAGTGTGTTTGCAAACTTCAAAACTGTATTTACATAGAGAAAACAACAAGTTTCTCTTTTTCTCATCTCTCAGGAGCTTCTAGGTACTCGTTCTTTATTGTTCCCAAAACGAAATTGACTTTTACAACCAAGGGTCATGAAAATGAATCGATTCCCCTTCCACAAAGCAAGGGAAATTGAAAACTACATTTACAAAAAAAAACAACTTTCAAGATGTGTAACTTAACCAACTAATTTCTAAAAAAAATCAAAGCTCACTCCTAAATTAAATATATAAAATTTCTTAATTTTATTTTCCAGCATTACCATGTGACCATCCCGTTACATTGGTAGGCTCTTGTCTAGAATTCATTAAATTTTGTGTTCAACTATGTACTCGCATCAAGCTCCCAGGAAAGAAAATATTTATGAGCTCTTGCTCATAAGGTATTCTATAGAATAACCTGTTTTTTTGTAGAGCCGCAACATTCATCCAAGTATAATCCTCAATCGGATAACCTTTCCACTTCATCAAGTATTCTAGATATTCTTTCCCTCTAGTCCTCTTTGCAAACTTTGTGTACAAAATCATTATAGCTTCCAATGTCTTTTCCACAAGAATTTCTCCTACCCACTGCGTCTCATTGACTTCATCACTGTTTGCATTTGTTGTAGATGAGTCTTTGTCACTGGTTTGATAATGATAAGAATCAATTACGTTGAAAATTGGTGAAACACCTATACCTGTAGGTAACTCCAGTTCATAAGCATTTGCAAAAAACTTACAAAGTATTTTGCAAGGACCTTTTTTCTTCATCTTAAGTTTATTATACTCCTCGCTTGGAAATCTCTCCTTTCTTAGGTGAGCTAATATGATGTCTCCCACCTCAAAGTTCACTTCTCTTCTTTTTGAATTTGCTTTTTGCTTGTATTTGGAGATGGTAACTTGTAACCTTTGCTTAACTTGCTCATGTAACTCACTGACTGCTGCTGCAAAATATTCTCCTTCAGCTCTTCTTTGTTCCAATTTGCCAAAGTCTCACAGTTCACAAACTCCCCTAAGATGCATTCCATACAAAATCTGAAATGGAATTTTCCCTGTGCTCCTATTTGGTGAATCATTATATGTGAACTCAACTTGAGCTAATATATGATTCCATTACTTGGGATGATCACCCACGATGCTTCTCAGTATATTCTTGAGACTTTTGTTCGCCACTTCAGTTTGTTCATCAGATTGTGGATGATAGGCTGAGCTGAAGTTTAACTTGGTTCCAAGTTTCTTTCACAAGGTTCTCCAAAAATGCCCTATAAACCTCGTGTCCCTGTCAGGAATTATACTCTTCGACAAATCATGTAATTGGAAAGTCTCATTGAAAAACAAATTAACCACATATGTAGCATCATTAGTTTTGTCAAATGGAATAAAATGAGCCGTTTTCATAATTTTGTCCACACCTACAAGTATTGAGTCATTACCTCGCCGAGTCTTTGGTAAACCCGAAACAAAATCCATACTTACAGAGTCCCATGGTCTACTGGGAATGGATAAAGGAGTATATAGTCCAACATTGTGACTCCTTCCTTTCGCACGCTAACATACTCTACACCTACTCACATATTTCTGCACATCCACTCTCATCTTTGGCCACAAATAAAAATGGTTCAGCCGCCCAATTGCCTTATCAACATCAAAATATTCTGCCAATCCCCCATTGTGTTTTTCTTGTATCAAATTCTCCCTCATAGAACAGTTGGGAATACATAATTGACTATTCTTAAATAACAAACCATTTGCAACATGAACTCTTTCCATGATCTACTATCTCTTTTTACATGATTCTTGCATGCATCAAAAGCTTCTTGAAAATCAACATCGCCTCCATACAAATCCTTCAAATAGTCTAAGCCTAAAACTTGCAATTGACTCTCTTGCATGATCAAATTTCTCCTTCTTAAAGCATTGGCTACTTTGTTTGCTTGTCCACTTATATGCTTCAAAACAAAGGTGAAAATCTATAGAAATTCAACCCACTTGGCATGCTTATGATCAACTTGTATTGCTGCATTATATATTGTAATCCAAAATTATCATAGAACAAAACAAATTCCTTAGGCATTAAATATTGACTATAATGTTTCAAAGCTTGAACCACAACCTATAACTCTTTGTCATAAGAAGAGTATTTCTGTTTTGAGTCACTTAAATTCTTGCTGAAATATGCAATAGGTTTATCTTCTTGGCTCAGTACAACTCCAATAGCGGTCCCACTAGCATGACATCTTACTTGGAAAAGGTGATTGAAGTTGGGCAACATCAACACTGATCTCTCAGTGATCTTCTTCTTCAATAGCTGGAAAATTTCCTGTATAGAATTTCCCACTGTAGATCAACGGATTATGCAATATACTAAAGAAAAATACAAGATCTACTTCTATAACAAACTTTACGGAAGTTTAATCGAATATGAGCAAGATCAAATATAACACATATAACCGATAATGAGAAATCAATCACACATGAACACAAAAGATACTCTGGGGAAAGCCTCAACTAAAATCCCCGATCTCTGTATTATTATACAAGTGGAAATATGTTCATATTACACAAAGAATTAGCTCACAAGCTATTTTGCTCTCAGTACAATCGAACAATACAGGTCACAGACTGAATAGACATAAGATATGCCTTCCCTCAGCCCTCCAAGCTTCCTATTTGCTTGCGCAGTTTTCCTTGGGTTCCAATGCTACCACCTATGTGAATTGGCCTCATCACACACTCACCAAACCCAAAAGTAACTGCGCAATCTCCAAGGAAAGAATTCCTTCTGCATGAAAGAGTTATCCTCCATGAAATATTCCTGCAACTGATAGTACACTGTCCCATCATCTGATCTCAACTGGTTCTCTGTCTAAACTGACATGCATGAGTTATTTATGAGAGAATATTCAGTTATCTGAAGTGCAGTAGTTACATGCATGCATGCATTAACTAACTGAACTCACAATTAGTTCAACAAACTATTTGAACCAATCTAACTGGACTTAACTCAGTTAACTGAGCTAACTAATTACAACTCAAAGTACAACTCATCCTGATCTCCTTTAATCAAGGGATAACTTCCTCAATCAATGGAGAAACTATTGCATGTCTTCACATAGATTTCATGTTTGATT